>JAJOOR010009085.1:0-26404 GCA_036250505.1 Solanum acaule
AGCCTTAACCGACATAGACCATGTGAGCTACATGGAATCCGGTGTTCTACCCCCACACCGAAAAGAGGTGTCCTACTTGCCTAAGGTAGAACTTTCATCATAACTTTTATGTGGATCCACTAGCTAAAGACCTATGTGAGCACATAGTTATGGGATATGGGGATTGCTACTAGAAACCCGGACTATTAGCGTAAAAGGTTTCCATCCCATGAGACAACATACATTGGGAAGCCGGACTTGCTAAATGTAAAAGCTTCCATTTCATTGTTCATATCCACTCGGTGTTAAGCATAATTCCCTTTAATAGTCATATTAAGTCTTTACTTAAGTTCAGGTTCACAAGAGAATGCACTAGGCACCCAACAAACATAATTCCATAAGAGCTCATAGATTCATTAGGTGAGAATATCCTTTCAACCTTAGAACCATCAACATGTGAGTAAACCTTTCACATATCATTCATAGTGTTTCATGAGAATAGCCTTTCAATCAACACAACAAGCTTATCATAACATACATACATACATACTTCATGCATAATCAAGTGTACGAGTATAAGGAAGAAGGATCTCACATCAATACCACAATTACACAAGTCATAGGATCACCATCATCTAAGTAAATCATGAACTCATATACAATCTTCATCAACATATATAAACCCTAATTATTGCCCTTCAAGGCTAGGAATCAAGATCAACCCTAACTTCAAGAATTATCACATTAGATAGGGGGATTTCATGATTCAACAACATAATCAATTGTCAAGCTCTCATCATCAATCAAGCCATACATAGTTCACAATTTAAGAAGAAGGGGAAATCATGGGTCCAAGGATATTTTCATCATAAAATATCAATACTCCAACATTCCAATCATAAATCATCTTAATTAACCAAAATAAACCATAATTAAACCATCGAAAACATTTTAGAAGAAGACCCATGTTAGAGATTGAAAACCCTAAAATTGGGGGATTTGAAATCTTGAAAACATATGTTGAAGGGGCTCCTTGGGTGATAGATACCCAAGGATGAAAAGCATCCATACCTCAATTAATAATATCTAAGAAGTTTGGGGAAGAACCTTGAGAATCTACAAACCCTAGCTCTAATGGTTTCTTCTTCTTCCTTGAGTTTAAAGAGATAATTTTTGAGAGAGGAGGGAGATTTTGATTTCAATTTGGGTGTTTGGGAATAATGACCAAGTCTTGTGAATTTTGACTTAAAAACAATATATAAACTTCCCCTAAAAATACCCAAAACACCCCCAATTTAATTGGACTAAAAAGGAAATGACCTAAAAGTCCTTCATTTAATGGTCTCTATCAGGGACCACGACCCACCTTCATGAGCTGTGGTGTGGACCACGACCCATGGTCCCCCTCGTGAAGGTTTGGGCAGTAGGTCCCTTTTGGTGACATGAGGCAGTTGAGCCCAAGGCATTACCACCAGGGGCTCCACGAGGCGTGGTCTCTCTCGTGGTCCTTGAGGAAGTAGCCTCACCACTTGGGGCCCTTGTTCATTGCCTAAGGCAACTCCACGAGCAGCTCCCATGGTCATGGTCATGACCACGAACCGTGGTGATGACCGTGGAAGTTGAGGCAGTAGCTAGGGAAAATGGTGGCCACACTCTCATGGCCAAGGAGGCTTCACGACCACCTTCACGAGCCATGGAGTGGACCACGACTCATGGTCCCACTTGTGATGGTGGGGCATTGTGCTCCTAGCCAGGGGCAGCCTTGGTCTTTTGCCTTGGCTTGGCACTCTCCCCTTGGTCTTTACTCAATAAGCCTCACTTCAACGCTAAATGACTTACTTAAAATTTGGGGAGTCATTTTACCATTTTTAACCTTTCGTTTAGGCTCTAGTTTAACCTACCATTTTTCTGAGTGTTACATTATCTCCCCATTGGGAATATTCTTCCTCGAATGACGATCTAGACACCTTATGGAATTAAAGACTCAAGACTAGAAGCCCAACAAGCATGAAACATAAGAATAATGCACAACGCATAAGATGAAACATCAATTCTATCTCAAGACATAAACAATGCAATCACAAGGAAGTAGGAACTACATCTACAACCCAATATGCACATAACTCATCATTTCATATCATTTTAAGAGGAACACTCAAACAAGCTCAACACAACAATAAGGAGCCAATATGCCATATCATCAAAACATAACTAAACATGTCCATCAATTCACCTCATGAAGCCAAATATGCAATCATCATACTAAAGTGCAATTCAAGATGAGGAACATATAAATCATGAAAACTAAATTTATGCTAAATATGAATTCTCACATGAACATGCATTTCACACGGAAATCACAAAGAACACTTATAACACAAATGACTTCCAAAAACACCAAACTCAAGAAAACTACTTACCTCAAGTTTGGATAGGAGTAGAAGCAAAAAGATGAGGATAATGAGACTTCATATCAGCCTCGACCTCCCATGTAACACCCTCAACTAAGTGATTCCTCCATAAGACTTTAATGGAAACTACCTCTTTGTTTCTTAACCTCTTAACTTGCCGGTCCAAAATCTCCACCGGGACCTCTTCTTAAGAAAGGATCTCATCAACTCCTAAACCCTCTAAAAGAAGGATGGATACCGGATCACCAATGCACTTCTTAAGCATGGAAACATGAAATACCGGGTGAACCGGAGCCAATTCATTTGGCAAGTCTAATTCATAACAACTTTCCCAATATGCTTCAAAATTTGATAAGGGACTACATACCGGGGACTAAGCTTCCCCTTTTTACCAAACCTCATCACACATTTCATAGGTGAGATTTTCAAGTAGACCCAATCACCAACCTCAAATTCAAGATCCTTCTTTCTAACATCGGCATATTACTTTTGCTGACTTTGGGCCGTCTTCAACCTCTCTCTAATGAGTCAAACTTTTTTAATAGTCTCATAAACTAGTTCAGGACCAACTAGAGCAAATTCACCTACTTCAAACCAACTAACCAGAGATCTACACCTTCTACCATAAAGGGATTCAAACGGAGCCATGGCAATGCTTGAGTGGTAACTATTATTGTAGGCAAACTTAATCAATGGGAGATGGTCACCCCAACTACCCTTGAAATCTATCACACATGCCCTCAACATGTCCTCTAAGATTTGAATGGTGCGTTCCGCTTGACCATCCGTTTGAGGGTGGAAAGCGGTACTAAGTTTAACATTGGAACCAAGTCCTTTTTTGGAATGCCTTCCAAAAATGTGAAGTAAATTGAGTACCCCAATCCGAAATGATAGATGAGGGGACTCCATGCAACTTCACTATCTCATTGATGTAGAACTTGGCATAGTCTTCTGCCAAAAATGAAGTCTTGACAGGAACAAAGTGGGCTGATTTTGTCATCCTATCAACAATGACCCAAATAGAATCATGTTGCCTTCGAGTACGAGGCAACCCCACAATAAAATCCATATTCACATCCTCCCACTTCACAGTGGGAATATCTATATCTTGGGACAACCCTCCGGGCCTTTGATGCTCGGCCTTAACTTGTTCTCAATTCGGACACTTGGGCTACAAAACCCGCTCTATCCTTTTTCATACCATTCCACCAATAGACTTCCCGTAGATCACGATACATCTTGGTGGCTCCCGTATGAATAGAATATCGCGAACCATAAGCCTCTTCTTAAACTTTCTCCCTTACGCCATCAACATCTGGAACACATAATTTACCTTGGTACCTAAGCACCCCATCTCCCCCTTGGGAGAAAGCCTCAACAGACTTATTGAGGACCGATTCTTTCAACTCCATTAATATGGGATCAAGGTGTTGCTTAGACTTTACATCAACCGCAAAGGACGATTCGAAACTATGATGGACCATGAATCCACCCTTTGTGGAATCCACTAGTTGGACACCTAACCGGGCCAACCTATGACATCACAAACCAATTCCTTCTTCTCATCTTCTACATGAGCCGACTACCCATGGAAAATCTACTTAGGGCATCCACAACTACATTAGCTTTGCCGGGGTGGTAAAGGATACTCATGTCATAATCCTTCAAAAGCTCTAACCACCTTCTTTGTCGGAGATTCAAGTCTTTTTGGCTAAACACATATTGAAGACTCTTGTGGTCAGTAAACACATCTACATGGACCCCATATAAGTAATGTCTCCATATTTTCAAAGCAAACACAACCGCCGCTAATTCAAGTTCATGAGTTAGATAATTCTTCTCATGGACCTTGAGTTGCCTTGAAGCATATGCAATCACTTTACCACGTTGCATAAGGACACATCTCAAACCCACTCAAGAAGCGTCACAATATACCACAAACCCATCGGTACCCTCCGGTAAGGTCAACACTGGATCAGATGTAAGTCTATCTTTCAATTCTTGGAAGCTTTTCTCACAAGCCTCCAACCACACAAACATAGCTTTCTTTTGAGTCAAAGCTGTCAACGGAGAAGCAATGGAGGAAAAACCCTCAACAAACCTCCTATAGTAATCGGCCAAACCCAAGAAGCTTCTAATATCGGTAGCAGATAGAGGTCTAGGCCAACTCTTGACCGCATCCATCTTCTTAGGATCTACCTCAATACCCATACCCAACACAATATGACCAAGGAAGGAAACCGATCTTAGCCAAAACTCACACTTGCTAAACTTTGCATACAATTGGTGATCTTTAAGGACTTGCAATACAATCCTCAAATGATCCATATGTTCACCCTCACTTCTCGAGTAGATCAAAATATCGTCAATAAAAATGATCACAAACAAATCAAGATATTGCCTAAATACCCTATTCATTAGGTCCATGAATGCTGCCGAGGTATTTGTTAACCCAAAAGACAACCACAAATTCGTAGTGACCGTACCGGGTCCTAAAGGCCGTCTTAGGAATGTCACACCCTCTTACCCTTAGTTGATGGTAACCCGAACAAAGATCTATTTTGGAGAAATGGTTAGCCCCTTGGAGTTGATCAAACAAATCGTCAATCCAGGGAAGTGGATACTTATTCTTTATAGTGACCTTATTCAATTGGCGGTAATCAATACACATCCTAAGGGACCCATCTTTCTTCTTTACGAACAATACCGGAGCACCCCATGGAGATATGCTTGGTTGAATAAAACCCTTGTCTAACAAGTCCTTGAGTTGCTCCTTCAACTCCTTCAATTCGGCCAGAGCCATTCTATAGGGAGTGATAGCTATGGGTTGTGTATCCGGCAAAAGATCAATGCCAAAGTCTATTTCCCGTTCAGGAGGAATACCGGGAAAGTCATCGGGAAAGACTTTCGGAAACTCACTCACCATGGGGACCGACTCTAAAGAAAGGACCTTGGACTCAACATCCATAACCTTAACAATATGATACATGCACCCCTTGGAGATCATTTTTCTAGCTTTTAGACATGAAACAAATTGACCTCTAGGAATAGAATTCCCCCCTTTCCATTCTAAAATTGGCTCTTTTGGAAATTGAAATTTGACCACATTGGTCCTACAATCTATTGAAGCATAACATGCATGCAACCAATCCATGCCCAAAATTACATCAAAATCAAACATATCTAATTCTACCAAATCAACCAAAGTGACTTTATGAGACAAAGAAATAGGAAAACTCCTTAGACTCTTTTTGCTACTACCGAGTCACCAACCGAGGTAGACACCGAAAAAAGTTCTAGTAACTCTTCGGGGAGCACTTCAAATTTCATAGCCACAAAAGGTGTAACAAAAGATAAAGTGGCACCGGGGTCTAATAATGCGTAAACATCAATGGAAAAGACTTGCAACATACTTGTAACAACATCCGGTGAGCTCTCTTGGTCACCTCGGGATTGAAGAGCTTCTTGGGAGCATCGTAATTTGAGCCACTTGGAGGGACTTGCTTGCCCTCTCTCCCTTGAACCTTTATCATGGGAAAATCTCTCTTCATAGGACCGCTCTTCCCACAATTAAAGCAACCATCTGTGCCAACTAAGCACTTGCCATCATGCTTCTTGCCACACTTTGCACAACTAGGTCTTTCAACATAAGAGCTACCACTATTACCTCATTGTGGCTTAGGGTTAGACACCCTATCTTTGTTGACCCTTGGAGTGCTAGATGCGCCTTGGTTGGAAAACCTCTGCTTGAACCTTGGTTTACCTTGAACCTCAAATTTACCCTTGGAAGAATTCCCGTCATCGGTCCTTGCCCTTTTTACTTCTCTATTCACTTGCTTGAGCTTTTGTTCCTCAATTTGCTCGGCATGAACCACGAGACGTGAAATATTCATACTTGGGATGAGCATTGCCGAATGACATTCATTGACTACCAAGTTGGATATCCCCATAACAAATTTGTTCATCTTGGCCCTAGAGTCCGCCACTAAGGTTGGAGCATATTTAGACAATTGGGTGAACTTAAGGCTATACTCCTTCACATTCATACCTCCTTGGCGAAGGTTGATGAATTCTTGCATCTTTCTATCCCTCAACTCTAGGGGGAAAAACCTATCAAGGAAGGCTGACTTGAACACTCCCCAATCAACCGGGACCGCTCTCACAGTTCTCTCATCCTTTCATTGCTCATACCATACTTGAGCCACATCTTTCAATTGGTAGGCGTCTAGTTCCGCCTTCTCTCGTGGAGACACACCCATAACATCAAGCACTTTAAACACTTCATCAATAAATCCTTGTGGGTCTTCATCCACTTTGGAGCCATAGAATGTAGGGGGATTCGTTCTTGTGAAATCCCTAATCCTTGAAGCGGTTGTACTTGTATTGGGGTTCACTTGAACGCTAGCATCCCTAGTGACTTGAGGTGTTAAAGCATGAGTCAATGTTTGGAGAGCCGTCCTTATCTCCACATTGGTCATAGCCTCTCTTCATTAGGAGCTTGAGGATCTTGAGGAGCTTGAGGATCTGAGGAGCTCCCTCATTGACATTCTCCTCTTGTATCCTTCTTGCATTCCATCTTCTTGTATTCATTGCCTATAAGCACAAGAGAAAGGTTAGGAAAGAGACTTCATAGAGTTAGGACTCCAAAGCACGACTAAAGAGTAATGAAAGAAGTGAAAGTTCCTAAACATCTTATAGCCTCTCATTCATAAGTGTGGCGCACTTCATACTTATGAACAAGACTCTACTAGATGTGGTTCATGAGACATCATCCTAGAATCATTCTATAACCTTGTGCTCTGATTACCAAGTTTGTCACGACCCGGGGTTACCCCCTAAGAGTAATATGGAGTACTTGACCCCGAAAGGGTGTCATACTAGCCCTTAGCATAATCATAACATAAAGATAGAATAATTGCGGAAAATTTAAAACTTTTACAATAGAAGTCAACTTCTTCTTTTTTTCATAAACGAACATAAGAATCTAGACTTGTCTCATTCACCATCTAATATAATAGAGAGTACAAATAGGGTCCAAAGCCCTTTACATCAATAAAGTCTCAAAATAGAAAAGTACAATAAAACTAGAAATGAGTAATCCGTCCTCGAACTTGAGGACTCACCAAGCTTAGGGAAAAGTCAACCCAAGCTTCACTTGAAAGGAGAAGTGCGTATCAACGACCGGAACCTACACTCATAGAATGTAGAAAATATGGGTTAGCACAAATAATATACTAATTATGGAGGCCATGCACAAAATCCTTAAAACATGCATAAAAGGGACATTTAGTTGAAATCGTGCCTTTATCAAGTTTAAAAGCCATAATGCACATTTATGAAGAAACATAAGCCAAACCAACATAGAAGCAGCCCAAAGCCATACTAGTGCAATGCAAAGGTAAGATCCCATAACCCTACCAAATGCTAAGTATCACATTAGGCCACCAACAACATACATATCTTACTTTTTCCTCATCCATAACAAACATACATAAGTAAGGAGTTATTCATAATCATAGTTTGTGACAAGTAAAGTCAACCTTAACATTTATACATATCTTTCATACATAATTCATAAGTCATCGTAACATAAGAAAACCTCACCTAACCCCTCTTAAAGCCTACTTGTGCAATGCATAAGTGAAGTCCCATAACTCATACTAAGTAGTACCTCTCAAGAAGTCATAGTTAAAGTCCAAGTTATTAGCTTAGTTCATATTCATATCATATAGGGAAGTTTAGCCTTAGCCGACATAGACCATGCGAGTTACATGGAATCCGGTGTTCTACCCCCACACCGAAAATAGGTGTCCTCCTTGCCTAAGGTAGAACTTTCATAATAGCTTTTAGGTGGATCCACTAGCTAAAGACCTATGTGGGCACATAGTTATGGGATATGGGGATTGCTACTAGAAACCCGGACTACTAGAGTAAAAGGTTTCCATCCCATGAGACAACATACATTGGGAAGCCGGACTTGCTAAACGTAAAAGCTTCCATCTCATTGTTCATATCGGCTCGGTGCTAAGCATAATTCCCTTTAATAGTCATATTAAGTCTTTACATAAGCTCACGTTCACAAGAGAATGCACTAGGCACCCCACCAACATAATACCATAAGAGCTCATAGATTCATTAGGTGAGAATGTCCTTTCAACCTTAGAACCATCAACATGTGAGTAAACATTTCACATATCATTCATAGTGTTTCATGAGAATAGCCTTTCAATAAACACAACAAGCTTATCATAACATACATACATACTTCATGCATAATCAAGTGTACGGGTATAGGGAAGAAGGATCTCACATCAATACCACAATTACACAAGTCATAGGATCACCATCATCTAAGTAAATCATGAACTCATATACAATCTTCATCAACATATATAAACCCTAATTATTGCCCTTCAAGGCTAGGAATCAAGATCAACCCTAGATTCAAGAATTATCACATTAGATAGGGGGATTTCATGATTCAACCGCATAATCAATTATCAAGCTCTCATCATCAATCAAGTCACACATAGTTCACAATTTAGGAAGAAGGGGGAAATCATGGGTCCAAGGGAGATTTTGATCATAAAACATCAATATTCCAACATTCCAATCATAAATCATCTTAATTAACAAAAAATAACCATAATTAAACCATGGAAAACGTTTCGGAAGAAGACCCATATTAGAGATTGAAAACCCTAAAATTGGGGGATTTGAAATCTTGAAAACATATTTTGATGGGGCTCCTTGGGTGATTTATACCCAAGGATGAAAAGCATCCATACCTCAATTAAGAATATCCAAGAAGTTTGGGGAAGAACCTTGAGAATCTACAAACCCTAGCTCCAATGGTTTCTTCTTCTTCGTTGAGTTTAGTGAGATAATTTTTGAGAGAGGAGGGAAATTTTGATTTGAATTTGGGTGTTTGGGAATAATTACCAAGTCTTATGAATTTTGACTTAAAAACAATATATATACTTCCCCTAAATATATCCAAAACACCCCCACTTTAATTGGACTAAAATGAAAATGACCTAAAAGTCCTTCATTTAATGGTCCCCGTCAGGGATCATGACCCACCTTCACGAGCCGTGGTGTGGACCACGATCCGTGGTCCCCCACGTGAAGGCTAGGGCAATAGATCCATTTTGGTAGCATGAGGCACTTGATCCCAAGGCATTACCGCGAGGGTCTCCACGAGCCGTGGTCCCTCTCGTGGTCCTTGAGGCAGTAGGTTCACCACTTGGGACCCTTGTTCTTTGCCTAAGGAAACTCCACGAGCACCTCCCGTGGTCGTGATCATGACCACGAACCGTGGTGATGGCCGTGGAAGTTGAGGCAGTAGCTAGGGAAAATGGTGGCCACACTTTCATTCCCAAGAAGGCTTCACGACCACCTTCATGAGCCGTTGAGTGGACCACGACTCATGGTCCCCCTCGTAAAGGTGGGGCAATGTGCTCCTAGCTAGGGGCAGCCTTGGCCTTGGCTTGGCCCCTTGGACTTGGCACTTGCCCCTTGGTCTTTACTCAATAAGCCCCACTTCAACCCTAAATGACTTAGTTAAAATTCAGGGAGTCATTTTACGATTTTTAACCTTACGTTTATGTTCTAGGTTAACCTACCATTTTCCGGAGTGTTACATTTACTCTTTTGGTATCATGTGTCTTACATGTTCCCATGATTTCATTATTTATGCATGTTCATGAAAAGCTTAAGTCTTGAGAAAATGAACAACTTGATTGATTTCAACATGTTTATGTTCATTTGAGTATGAATTGCATATAGACCTAATGATATGATGTTTTGAACATGCTTTAGCTTGGAGTTGATGTTTTCTCCTCGGATATATGCATTTGAGTATGAGTTGCATATAGATTTCAAGATATGATGATTTGAACATGCTTTAGTTTGGAGTTGATGTTTCCTCCTTAGATATGTGCAATTATGTGATTGCATGCATGTTGGGCTGTTATGTTAAGTCCCTACCTCCCTTATGATGTCTTGAATCTCGTTCGAGGACGAATGTTCCCAAGGGGGAGATAATGTAACACCTCAGATTCGAGAAAAAGGCAAAATAGCAGTTTTCAGCAATAGTTGGTGGGTCAGCAGTTATTTTAGGGGTAGTTGGGTCTTTTCCTAATTATTTTATCCCTATACTACGTCATTTTACCCTTCACCAAAACCCCTATATAAGTGATTTTAACCCCAAATTCTATTCATTCTCTTAAAATTCACCAAAAGATGTTGAGTCTTTCTCTCCCAAGGATATTTCTCTCTCTAGAAGCTTGAAGAAGAAGATTCAAGCTAGGGTTCAAGATCAACCCTTCATTCTTCAATTGCTTTGGGATTTGATAGCAAGGTATGATAGTTTTCATCCATGGATTTCTTCCATTCATGGAGTTCCCAAATTCTCCTATTTTCAAAGATAGAAATTTCAATTGAGTTAGGGTTTTCTTCAATTGCCATGGATTATCTTCAACATTGATTTAAATGATTGAATTATGATCTCTTATGCATAAATTGATGAAATACTATGATTTTTATGATGATTCCCCATGAACCCATGTAAATCCCATGTTTTCCAATTATGATGATATGATGTGAGTTTCGAATTATGAAAGAGGTGATTATGAAATGTTCTTATGAGATTTATGTAAATGTTTTAAGGATGCTTTGAGAGTGAAGTATCAATAATGATGATTGTTGTTGTGTTGTTGAAAAAAATTTCTCATAAACAAATTAAAGCATGATTTGTGAAAGGACATTCTCACATAAATGATTCTTAGGGTTGAAAGGTTTTCTCAACTAAACTATGAATCAAATATTTTAGGAGCTATTCCAATACGACCTAGCTTGGATTGGTTACTTAATTGTACCTCTCCATGGATAATGCATTACTTAGCTTGGAATGGTCATTGAAAGATACCTTTCCATGGATGACATATGAATTAGCTTGGATTGTCAAGATGACGTGCCTTTCCATGGATAATGACTTAGCTTGGATTGGCAAGATGAAATGCCCTTCCATGGATAATAAGAACAAGTTAAGAAAAAGACTATTCCGTGGGACTTATGCTTAACACCATTAGGATATTGAGATGGAAGCTTTCCCGTTAGTAGAGGTTGGGTTTCTAGTAGTAATGTCCTTATCCCTTACCTATGTGTCCCATAGGATGATTGTCTAGATAGACATTAGATAGTCGATCCACTTTAGCTCAGATTCATGGTCCTTCCTTGAAAAGTAAGACACCCCTTTTCGGTGTGGGGTAGACACTGGATTCCATGTTGATAGCTCGCATGGTCTTATATGTGGGTTAAGCTACTTCTCACAAACAAATAAGCAAAGTTATGATGAACCAAGGTTACTTCAAGGAAGTATCATAAGTATATTTTAAGATGATGTTCACTTGCATTGGTCATGTTTTATGACTTATGGTTTCTAACTCTCAAGATGCATGTTTTAGCTTTATCATTGCTTACTCATGAAAATATCCCTTTTTTGCATGTTTTAAATGTTTATATGCATGGCTATCATACTTGCTACATTTTTTTGTACTAACGCATACTCTTGCCTACATTTCCCCAAATGTAGGGTCTGACTATCAGGGTTCTCAGTTTCGTGACTAGAGGTTGATTTGTGAGATTTCCAACCTTTGGTGAGTCCTCATGCTTCGAGGACAGATTCTCATTGATTTCAGTCTCTTTCTTACTCTCAGTTTGGACATGATGTATGGGCTAGGCCCAATTTCATTCTATTGTATTAGATGGCTAATGAGACAAATGTTTAGACTTCCGCATTGCTTTTATAAAACTTTTGGACTTAAAATGTTGTCTTTATCTATTATGTTCTATTTCTTATGTTATGAATGCTAACTGGCTTGTATGAGGTCTCTCGGGGTCCTTTACGCCATGTTACATCTAGGGTGTACCTCTGGGTTATGACAAGTATATGACCTTAGAGAGAAAGTGTCACGACCCAGGGGTACCCCCTAGACATAACACGGCGTACTTGACCCCGAAGGGGTCTCATACAAGCCCTTAGCATATCATGACATAAGAATATAGGGAAAAATGTAGAAAATTTAAAACTTTCTTTACAATCGAAGTCTTTCAAATAATAAGAGAGAGAGTCTATGACACTATGTCTCAAACCATCTATAACATTTGAATTAAAACTCTTGAATACAATCTTAGGGACACATCTCTTACAAAAAGTCTAAAACATAAATGAAAGACATAAATGGACATATGGTCAAGCCCCCGAATACTATGAGGACTCACCAATCTTCTTCTTCTTCTTGATCTACTATAGTCCTAGCCACGAGGGTAGAATCTGATATCACCAAACCCTACACTTATAGAAAATGAAGAAATATGGGTTAGCACAAAATGTACTAAGTATGGAAGCCATGTATTAAAATCCTTAAAACATGCATAAAAGGGACATTTTATTTGAAACCATGCTATATGCCACTTTTGAACATCATCTTTGAAATAGTTGAAGAATGTAGCTCATAAGACAAACCATGCACAATTCATCCTAACATAAGGGGTATCATCATAATCACAAGCATAGTCTCCAACACAACATAATGCATACTCCAATCTTCACAAGACATAATTCACATGCATAATTACATACCAAGATCATATCATCATAATAGAACCATCACATAAGTAACCTTAAGATCTACTTGTGCAATGCATAGATAGGATCCCATAATCCTATCCACAATAAGTATCACTTCTAGGCCACCATGATCATGCATAACATACCTTGACCTTATCCATAGCCAACACTCATAGACAAGGAGAATTCATATTCATATATTATAATAAGTAAAGTCACTCATAGAAACAATTCATATCATTCATACATAATTTCATATATCTTCACAACATAAGGAAACCAAATCATAAGCCCTTTATAAGTCTACTTGTGCATTGTATAAGTGAAGTCCCCTACCCCCACTCACACTAAGTAAAGTTCATTAAGAAGTCATGAGTATAGTTCATGTTCATAATTCATATAAAGCATACATTTAACTCATACTCATCATATCATAAGAGATACATACCATCCCCACTCTCAAAGTCTACTTGTGCAATGCATGAATGAAGTCCCATACCCCCACTCATACTAAGCAGAACCTCTTAAGGAATCATAATACATAACTCATGTTCTTATCGTAAATAATCTTCTTATCATATAGGGAAATAGCCTTAACCGACACAGACCATGTGAGCTACATGGAATCCGGTGTTCTACCCCCACACCGAAAAGAGGTGTCCTACTTGCCTAGGGTATATTATTCATTTTCGCTTTTAGGTGGATCAACTAGCTAAAGACCTATGTGGGAACATAGTTATGGGATATGGAGATTGCTTTTAGAAACCCTAACTACTAACGTGAAGGTTTCCATCTCATGAGATAACCATATTGGGAACCCAACTACTAGCGTGAAAGAACCCATCTCATACTCATATCCACTCGGTGCTAAGCATAATTCCCTTTAAATTCATAATAATTCTTTACTTAAGTTCATGTTCATGAAAGAAAGCAATAGGCACTCAAACCAACATAATATCATAATAGCTCATATATTCATTAGGTGAGAATGTCCTTTCAACCTTAGAATCATCAACATGTGAGTAAACCTTTATTCATAGTGTGTTCATGAGGATAGCCTTTCAATCAACACAACAAGCTTATCATAAACATACATACTTCATGCACAGTCATGTGTGAGGGTGCATATGAGAATTAGCCTTTCAACAACACCTTAGTCACATGTGTGTGTGTTATTGTCCTTTCAATGACACAACAACAACAGTTTAGACACTTAACTTTCTAAGTGTTCATAAAACATGCACATAACATCATAATTATGCGTACTCCTCATATCTTGCATTCAAGGATCATGTTGAGTCAACACATCTAACATTCACCACATGAGACATAGATATAGTCATAACTCAAGTACAAAATTCATTCTATGCATAAACTCATATACTCATATTATAGATCATGTGAATGAAGTCCTTTCACAATAATGCCGTATACAATTCAATATACATAATAGCTTCCTTCTTTAAGCCTTAACATCCTTAACTTATTCATATTAGCTTTTACCATTAAAGCCGTAGGAGTCATCTTCATATTTTGAGCATTACTCTCAAGAAACACCTCCCATGGTCATCATGTAAACCTAACTCTCAAGGTAAACTAACGACATGCTTCAGTCTTACTCAATTATAGACATATAGCATCAAGTAAACTAAATCTTAATACTACTTCAACCATGATTCATCATGTAAGATCTAATCAAGTTAGTTCATGTCTACAAGCTTTGCTCATAAGCAATTCATGTCTAGGTGATCTAATCTAAGGCAATTCATCAATCTTAGAATGTCACATATAAACCTCAATTTTCCTCTGACATGATGTAGCGCTTGACCACATCAATTACACCCTAGAATCTTAGGTTAATCAATTATACATGTAGAATCATACTAAATTCATGCAATCACATCATAATCTACTCACATCCAAGCAATTGGACCAACTTGCAACAACATTCATAATGTAAAGAAGAACCATAGCTAGGATTGGGGAACTCATGGATTCTTGAGGAATTCAAGTTAAAAGAATATAAAATCAGTAATGCATCCATAAAAAAACATAATTTAACCTTTAAAAGCAACTTTAAAGGATTCCATGGGGTTGAGTTGAAACCCTAGCTTTTGGAGATTTCTAGATTTGAGATAAAAGCTTTTGAAGGGACTCATTGGGTGATAGATACCCAAGGATCAAAACTTCCATACCTTATGAAGATTTCCACACAAAAATGAAGAAGAAAAGCTGCTCCTTGAACCCTAAACTTGACCTTGTTCTTGCTCTTCAATGGAGTTTCTAGAGAGAGAATATTTTGAGCGGTGGGTAGTTTCTTATTTTGTGTTTTGGAATAATGAATTGGAAAAGGTGTTTTAATACTTTTAAAAGCCTTAAAATACTTTAATTAATCAATAAAAACCGTCCCCTAACTTAACTAACCTAAAAAGGAATTTAACATGTTGCCCTTACCTTGGTCGAGTCTTGGACAACAACTAAGGTGTGACTCACGAAACCCTACGCACAGACCGTGGGTGGGTCCACGAGCCGTGCTGGTAAGTCGTGGTTTGGGTCTGGAGCTTGTCATCTAGGCCTTTCACCTATGACCAAACCCTACGGGGTGTTGATGGACCTACGAGGTGTAGGTCCCATCCGTAGGTCACATCTTTTTGACAGCTTTTTGGTTCTTGGCCAGTTTTGGGGTTTAGACTTTAGGGTCCTCCTCAAGGACCCTTAGTTGGTCCTTGGGGGGCTCATACCTTGATGTTTAACCCCTAAACCCCTCAACCAAAGCTTGGGAACTCATTTTACAACTTCAAACCCCACAACGAACTCAAAAACAAACTCGTTAGCCTATAGTTTCACCTACTATTTTTCCGGGTCGTTACATTATCTCCCCCTTAGGAACATTCATCCTCGAATGACACTTTAACCACTTTAGGGAAATAAAGACTCAAGACTAGCAGCCGATCATGCATGAAACATCATAAACAATGCATAAAACTAGGAGGAAACATCAACTCCATCTCAAACATTCTCAATGCAACACAAGAAAGTAGAAACTACATCTACAAACTCATTATGCATGAAACTCATCAATTCACATAAATATGGGAGGAACTACCTTCTCCAACTCAATGCAAGCTCAACACAACAATATGGAGCCAACATGCCATTTCATAAAAAAACATAACTAAGCATGTTCATCAATCATCTCATGAAGTCAAATATGCCATTATCATACTAAAATGCACAACAACATGACGAACATATAAATTATGAAAACTCATTTTATACAAAATAAGAGTCTTTCAAAAACATGCATAACATGAGGAGATCATGGACATTTCTAAAACACTCGTGACTCCTAGACATAAAACAAGCCCAAAAGGAACTCTTGGTCTCAAGCTTGAATAGAAATAGAAGGAAGGGATGAGGATGTCGGGATTCTCAATGAACATTGCTATCTAAGCACATCATCTCCCCCTTGGGAGTAAGCCCCCTTACTAAGACCTCAAATACTACTCTCTTCAAACAATCCCAAAACATCACCAAAAATCAACATGACCATACCGGGCTCTAAAACCAATAGAGGTCTAATAATCATGAATCCAAATCCTATTAAGGTTAACAAGAGTAACTCTATGGGACAAGGAAAATTTTGGACACATATAACATCCAAGACTCCACAATCATGAAATGAGTCAAGGAGGACTTATCATCTTAAGCTAGAGGAGAAATAGAAGGGAACATAAGGATATTGGGATATCTCATTGGCCCTTGGCCTCCCAAATAACACTCTCTACATTCTCTAGGTATCACTTAAACACTATTATTCATCAAATCCTCCAACACATCATAAAACTCATAATGGCTAAGTTGGGGTCCACCAAAATACACACATAACCATAATCAAATCCATACATACTTAGGACAACATAAAAGCTCATCATGTCCAATTCATCAAGTAACAAAAGACAAGCACTATCGGAATAGAAGTAAGCATGAAACACATATCGGGAGCAACATTAGGAGGAAACTCTTGTTCACCTCTAGCTTGAAGAGCATCAGACCTAATTTTCTTCCTCTCTCTTCCCCTAGCCTTAAGTATCGAGCAATCTCTTATTTTGTGGCCACTTCCACCATAACCATAACAACCGTTTATGCTGGCTAGACACCTATCATCATGTATTTTTCTACACCGAGCACAAGTAGGCTTAATCACATAAGATCCACTACCACTCACTCCTTGAGATTTTGGGGTAGACACCCTCTTTTGGTCAACTTTGCGGGAATCTTGGAAGAGCTTTGACCATAAAATATTTCTTGAGAGGGGTCATTATCATCAACTCTATACCTCTTTTTTCCTCTAGACCTCTCTTCAAGTTTCTCCCTTTCAAACCATTGAGCATGAATCACAAGACAATCAATATTCATATCATTCTTAAGCATAACCATACTACATTCTTTCGCTATCAAGTTGGATACATCCGACACAAACTTACTCATCTTCATCCTATGGTTGGCCACTATGGATGGAGCATACGTTGACAACTTAGTGAACACCCGAGCATACTTCTTAACACTTATCCTACCTTGGCGAAGGTTAATAAACTCAATTATCTTAGTCTCTCTCATTTCTAAAGGGCAAAACCTATCAATGAACCTATTCTTAAATCTTTCCCATTCCATGGGGCCAGCTTCTATCGGCCTCGCTCCTTTCCATTGACTAAACTATATTAGAGTAACATCCTTCAATTGGTAAGTGGCCCATTCCACCTTCTCTACCGGAGTTACTCTTATAATGTTCATCACCCTAGAGACCTCATTTATAAACTCTAGAAGATCTTCATCTATCTTTGACCTATATAATTTTGGAATCTCTATCCCGACTTGAGTCAACAATAGAAAACCATACCTAATCTACTCCTTAGACACATATTCCCCTATAGGGACAATTGGAGCTTGGGGAGGAGCTTGGAGGGGAACCTCTTGCTATACATTGTTTTCCTCATTCCTTCAACGTAATCCCTTGGAGTAGTCATATCCTGAAAACCATAGGGCACACATTAGGAGAAAGACCTAATAAAACTCAACTCTAGGGAATGACTTAGAGAATGAAGAAGTGAGGTTTTCCTAACATCTGATAGCCACCTATTCATAAAATGTGGTGCGCTTCACATTTATGTACAAGACTCTACTAGATGTGGTTTGAGACATCCTAAAAACCATCCCCAAAACCTTATGCTCTGATACCAAGTTTGTCACGACCCAGGGGTACCCCCTAGATGTAACACGTCGTACTTGACCCCGAAGAGGTCTCATACAAGCCCTTAGCATACCATGACATAAGAACATAAGGAAAAATGCAAAAAATTTAAAACTTTCTTTACAATCGAAGTCTTTCAAATGATAAGAGAGAGTCTATGACACTATGTCTCAAACCATCTATAACATTTGAATTAAAACTCTTGAATACAATCTTAGGGACACGACCCTTACAAAAAGTCTAAAACATAAAGGAAAGACATAAAGGGACATATGGTCAAGCCCTCGAATACTATGAAGACTCACCAATCTTCTTCTTCTTGATCTACTATATCCTAGCCACAAGGGTAGAATCCGATATCACCAAACCCTACACTTATAGAAAATGTAGAAATATGGGTTAGCACAAAATGTACTAAGTATGGAAGCCATGCATAAAAATCCTTAAAACATGCATAAAAGGGACATTTTATTTGAAAATATGCCACTTTTGAACATCATCTTTGAAATAGTTGGAGAATGTAGCTCATAAGACAAACCATGCACAATTCATCCTAACATAAGGGATATCATCATAATTACAAGCATAGTCTCCAACACAACATAATGCATACTCCAATCTTCACAAGACATAATTCACATGCATAATTACATACCAAGATCATAACATCATAATAGAACCATCACATAGGTAACCTTAAGATCTACTTGTGCAATGCATAGATAGGATCCCATAATCCTTTCCACACTAAGTATCACTTCTAGACCACCATGATCATACATAACATATCTTGACCTTATCCATAGCCAACACTCATAGACAAGGAGACATTCATATTCAGATCTTATAATAAGTAAATTCACCTCATAGCAACAATTCATATCATGCATACATAATATCATATATCTTCATAACATAAGGAAACCACATCATAAGCCCTTTATAATTGCACTTGTGCAATGTATAAGTGAAGTCCCATACCCCCAATCACACTAAGTAAAACTCATTAAGAAGTCATGAGTACAGTTCATGTTCATAATTCATATAAAGCATACATTTAACTCATACTCATCATATCATAAGAGAGACATACCATCCCCACTCTCAAAGTCTACTTGTGCAATGCATGAATTAAGTCCCATACCCCCTCTCATACTAAGTAGAACCTCTTGAGGAACCATAATATATAACTCATGTTCTTATCGTAACTCATATTCTTATCATTTAGGGAAATAGCCTTAACCGACATAGAGCATGCGAACTAATGGAATCCGATGTTTTACCCCCATTCCAAAAAGAGGTGTCCTACTTGCCTAAGGTAGAAGGTTATATTTAGCTTTTAGGTGGATCCACTACCTAAAGACCTATCTGGGCACATAGTTATGGGATATGGAGATTGCTTCTAGAAACCCTAACTACTAACGTGGAGGTTCCATCTTAGGAGATAACCGTATTGGAAACCCAACTACTAGCGTGAAGGAACCCATCTCATACTTATATCCACTCGGTGTTAAGCATAATTCCCTTTAAATTCATATTAAGTCTTTACTGAAGTTCATGTTCATGAAAAAATGCACTAGGCACTCAAACCAACATAATATCATAATAGCTCATAAATTCATTAGGTGAGAATGTCCTTTCAACCTTAGAATCATCAACATGTGAGTAAACCTTTATTCATAGTGTGTTCATGATGATAGTCTTTCAATCAACACAACAATCATATCATAAACATACATACTTTATGCATAGTCATGTGTGAGGGTGCATATGAGAATTAACCTTTCAACAACACCTTAGTCACATCATAGTCATGTTCATGCATGTGTGTGTGATTGTCCTTTCAATGACACAAAAATAACATTTTAAACAGTTCACTTTCAAGTGTTCATAAGACATGCACATAACATCATAATCATACATACCTGTAATGACCCATAAAACTAGTAAGTGAAACTAGAGCCTAACGAGTTTTGTTTTGAGTTTGACATGATGTTTTGAGTTGTTAAATGATGTCCCGAGCTTAGGTTGAAGGGTTAAACGTCAATGTACGACTCCCCAAGGACCAACCAAGGGGTCCTTGAGGAGGACCCTAAAGCCTAACCCCCAAGACCCCAAGAAACCAAAAACTTGTTAATTTGTGAAAGACTCACGGATGGGACCTACTCCTCGTAGGTCCATCTACGCCCCGTGGATGGCCTCCGTGGGTCAAGGTCCCAAAAGTGATGCTCCAGAACCAAACCATGAGAAGCCAGGACAGTCCATGGACCTACCCACGGTCCGTGGGTGGGTGTTCGTGGTTTACACCTGGTTTGGTGTCAAGTCTCGGCCTAGGGGATGGTTAAATAGTAAATTCATCTTTAGGTTAGTTAAGTTGGGGGACGGTTTTTATTGATTAATTAAAGTATTTTAAGGCTTTTAAAAGTATTAAAGACCCTTTTTCAATTCATTATTTCGAAACACAAAATAGAAACCTCCCACCCTCTCCAAATATTCTCTTTCTAGAAACCACCATTGGAGAAGAAGAATTCAAGCTTTCAAGCTCAAGATCTCACCATTCTCACTCAATTTTCGTGGAGTTCTTCCCTAAAAGGTATGGTAGTCTTCATCCTTGATTAAGTTTCATTCAAGGAGCCCCTTCAAAGATGATTTCAAGTTTTCAAAATCCCCCAAAAAGCTAGGGTTTTCAATCTATGCATGGGTTCAATTCCAAAACATTTTCAAAGGTTTATATATGATGAATTATGAATGGATTGTTGAATTAATGATGAATTATGGTGAATTTATCCTATGAACCCATGTTTCCCCCAAAATCCTAAGTTATGAATTGTGATTGGGAATTGATTGATTATGAAAGTATGTTGAATTGTTTATGTTTATATTGAATTAGTCATTTAATCATGTTAATTCCCTTATATAATGTAGTATTCTAGATGAATTAGTCATTGAATCATGTTAATTCCCTTATCTAATGTAGTATTCTAGATGTTTGGGTTGAGATTGATTCATAGCCTTGGAGGGCAATTTCATGAAGGATTTATGTATGATTATGATGTGAAGTATATGTGTGTGATATAAATGAAAGTATTATGATCATGTTTAGAATGTAATTGTGTTAATATTGAAAGCATATTCTCAATTAACACTCATGAATGATGATGATAGAATGTGAAGGGTTTCTATAATGTGATGTTACATCTTGAATTGGTAGGCTTAGGGCACCCTCTTCTTGTATAAATGAAAGTAATGTGGATTGATGTATCTTAAATTGGTAGGCTTAAGGCATCCTTTTCTTGTATTGATGAATGTGACCTTGAATGTTGTATCTTGAATTGGTAGGCTTAGGCATCCTCTTCTTGTGTAATGAATGTGTCTTGACTTAATGAATATGAATTGATAGGCCTATGACATTCCTTTCATAAATGACTAATGAAGTATTGTAAGTCTTGGTCTTGAATCGGTAGACCTAATGTTGGTAGCCCTTTCATGAGGAGTCTATGAATGAATGTAATGATAAACCTCAAATCGGTAGACCTAATGTTTGTATCCCTTTCATGAATGAATGATGAAGTATTCTAGGCTATGTCTTGAATCGGTAGACCTAATGTTGGCAGCCCTTCACGATGAGTCTAGAAACTAATGTGATGATAAACCTTGAATCAGTAGACCTAATGTTGGTGGCCCTTTCATGTGTGAAATGATGAATATTGAATCGGTAGACCTAATGGTGGTGGCCCTTCTTAAGGATTCAATGAGCTATCCTATTGATGTACCTTGAATCGATAGACTAATGGTGGTGGCCCTTTCTTGTGTAATGCACTTTGGGTCGGTAGACCTAATGTTGGTGGCCCTCTCAAGTACAATAATGTTAATAAAAATGAAATACTCTATGGGAATGGAGGCTAAGCATTGAGTGGATATGGTAAGATGGAAGCTCTCACTACGTTAGGTCGGGTCTTCAATGAACATCTTTCTTATCTCATAACTATGTGCCCACATAGGGTATTAGCTAGTGGATCCACCTAAGCTAAAATACATCTAGTTCTACCTTAGGCAAGTAGAACACCTTCCTTCAGTGTGGGGTTACATGACACCGGATTCCATGGTTTGCTCTCATGGTCTATGTCGGTTAAAACTTATTCCCATCTTGTGAGATGTGCACTATGGTTTCTCAAGAAGTACTATGAAGTGTGGGTGGTAGTATGGGATGCCATCCATGCATTGCACGAGTAGGCTTTGAGAGGGTCATAGTGAGTTCTCTAATGTCTTCATGACTAATGAATGAAAGTGCTCTTAATGAGGCTGATGAAAAATGTTGACTTATATGCTTAAGGAGATGATGCATACTTTACTTGGATTGTATTATGAGTTACTTTCCTTGCAATGACTTATGAAATGTTTATGTTCCTTATGTATGAGTATTGTTTATAGATGAAAAGGAAGAATGGTAAGTTCACTTTTGGTTGTCTTAATATGGTACTTAGTGTGGATGATGGTATGGGACGCTATTCATACATTGCACAAAGTATAGCTTGGGGTTACTTAAGGTGAAGGCTTTAATGTGATGAAATGGATTACATGTTGATTATGTTCTAATGTGATGAAATGACTTATATGTTGAATGTGATTGTATCTTATGCCTTTTATACTTATGTTCATGAAGTTTTCTCAAATTGGCATAATGCATGGTTTTCAAACCAAATGTCCGTTTTAAAGCATGATTTTTGCATGGCTATCATACTTAGTACATTAAATGTGCTAACCCATTTTTCTTCATTTTCTACAAAAGTGTAGGGTTTGGATACTTAATGTTCTATACTTGGAAGATAGATTTCTAAGGAGCTTGGAGTTGAAGATTTGGCGAGTCCTCATTGTTTCGAGGACGAACCCACTATTTTCCCTTTATGTCTTTTATTTTATGATTAGGGCTTTTGTATGGGATGTGTCCCAAAGTTTTAAGTCTTACGTTCTAGATGGTTTGAGACAAAGTATAGAAAAGACTTCCGCTTGCTTTTATGAAAATGACTTCGATTGTAAAGAAAAGTTTTAAATTCCGCACTATTTTCTTATGCTCTTATGTTCATGAATTCTATGAGGATTGTATGAGGCTCTTCAGAGTCTTGTACACCGTGTCATGTCCGGGGTGTAGGCTCGGGTTGTGACAATACCCCTCATATCTTACATTCAAGGATCATATTGAGTCAACACATCTAGCATTCACCACATGAGACATAAATACAATCATAACTCAAGTACAACATTCATTCCATGCATAAACTCATATACTCATATTATAGATCATGTGGATGAAGTCCTTTCACAATAATGCCATATACAATTCAACATACATAATAGCTTCCTTCTTTAAGCCTTAACATCCTTAACTTATTCATATTAGCTTTTACCATTAAATCCCTAGGAGTCATCTTCATAATTTGAGGATTACTCTCAAGCAACACCTCACATGGTCATCATGTAAACCTAGCTCTCAAGGTAAACTAACGACATGCTTCATTCTTACTCAATTATAGACATATAGCATCAAGTAAACTAAATCTCAATACTACTTCAACCATGATTCATCATGTATGACCTAATCAAGTTAGTTCATGTCTACAAGCTTTGCTCATAAGTAATTCATGTCTAGGTGATCTAATCTAAGGCAATTCATCAAGAAGTTCATCACATCTAAACCCTCAATTTTCCTCTTACACGACATAGCCCTAGGACGCATCAATTACACCCTATAATCTTAGGTTAATCAAGTATACATGTAGAATCATACTAAATTCATGCAATCACATCATAATCTACTCAAATCCAAGCAATTGGACTAACTTGCAACAACATTAATATGTAAAAAAGAACCATAGCTAGGATTGGGGAACTCATGGATTCTTGAGGAATTCAAGTTAAAAGAATATAAAATCAGTAATACATCCATAAACAAGCATAATTCAACCTTTAAAAGAAACTTTGAAAGGAATCCACGGGGTTGAGTTGAAACCCTAGCTTTTGGAGATTTCTAGATTTGAGATAAAAGCTTTTGAAGGGACTCCTTGGGTGATAGATACCCAAGGATCAAAACTTCCATACCTTCTGAATATTTCCACACGAAATTGAAGAAGAAAGGCTGCTCCTTGAACCCTAAACTTGACCTTGTTCTTGCTCTTCAATGGAGTTTCTAGAGAGAGAATATTTTGAGAGGTGGGTAGTTTCTAGTTTTGTGTTTTGGAATAATGAATTGGAAAAAGTGTTTTAATACTTTTAAAAGCCTTTAAATACTTTAATTAATCAATAATAATCGTCCCCTAACTTAACTAACCTAAAAAGGAATTTACCATGTTGCCCTTACCTTGGCCGAGTCTTGGACAACAACTCAGGTGTGACTCACGAAACCCCACCCAAGGATCGTGGGTGGGTCCACGATCCGTGTTGGAAAGTCATGGTTTGGGTTTGGAGCTTGTCATCTAGGCCCTTGACCTATGACCAAGCCCTATGGGGGGTAGGTCCCATCCGTAGGTCACATCTTTTTGACAGCTTTTTGGTTCTTGGGCAGTTTTGGGGTTTAGACTTTAAGGTCCTCCTCAAGGACCCTTGGTTGGTGCTTAGGGGGTTGTACCTTAACGTTTAACCCCTAAAAACCTCAACCAAAGCTTGGTAACTCATTATACAACTTCAAACCCCACAACAAACTCAAAAACAAACTCGTTAGGCTCTAGTTTCACCTGCTTGTTTTCCGGGTCGTTACAGAAAGATTTGAGCTTTATCTCACATTTTATTCAGATATATAGATAATTTACTAAATTATGAGCATATCATATAAGTTTAGTTTTTGGATGGATTATATAGCACTGAGAGGATAGAGATTTAGAAAATCCAAGTCCCATAACTACATGTCACCATAAGATTTAAGTATGTTGCTTTGAAGGTCAACTCCTTTAGCCCTTTGAGGCTCAACTTTGGATCAACATTAGACAGACATGTTATATACCCTAGCAAGGTAAAGGGCAGCCCACCCAACTGGAATCGTAAGTTGGACATTATCACCTAAAATAGTGTTTCTCGATTGTAAGAAACTCTCTGGTAAAGCTACTTTTAATTCCATGCACCTGCATTATCATCATGACTTCAGTAATATGATATCTTAGCTTTATTTACGGATCATGGTTACAAAGAGATTCATATTTATATTTTGAAAGAAGATTTACATATGATATATACAGGTTTTCAATATATACTTCATTCACTTTGCTTTGCTTTATGGTTATGTTTAGTGTTATCTTACATACTCAGTACATTCCACATACATTTCTTTGGGATACATCTTTTTATGATGTAGATTCAGGCGCTCGTTCTCATACTCGTGGTAAGACAAGATGTAGCATTCCAATTAGGAGTTGGTGAGTCCTCCTCATTTGGGGACTTCATGGATTATTCAATAGTTAGGCTTATTGTTAGTTCTATTATTTTTTTAAGGTAATTGGGGTCATGTCTTGACATACTTTTTTCTTTCACTCTAGATAGTATAGGCTTTATTCAGACAATAGTTGTTCATCTTTCATGGATCCCTTGATTATTTGCTCAGACTTATGTTTAGGACATGATTCCATTAACCAAGTTATAGCTTATGCTGGCATTTCATAAATGTTATACAAAAATTTAGCAGCATTCAAGTACCAAGGGTCCATTTGGGGTCATTCATGATCTTGAGTGCCAGTCACACCTAGGGTGTAGACTCGGCTCGTGATACTAGAGGGAAGTCTCATGATAAAAATATCAAATATAGCATGATGCCACCTGAAAAGGTCTAGAATTCAATCTTATATAATATATAGTTATTGTTGTTGCTACAACGGTTAACAAGTGCACGTACACGTAACATAGGCAAAACGTGTCGTTGCATTGCATTTTATAAGTGACAATAACAAATACCTATTTTAACCAACACTAGCTTCCTAGTGTCTATGTAATATAATTCCTATATAACATTCTTTATCATCTATTCACGAAGAGAAAGCTATAAAAATTCCCTCGAACTTGGCACAACAACTTAATTTAGCACTTTAACTTTATATAATTATCCCCCCCCTCCCCCCCCCCCCCCCCGCCAATCTCATTTGAAATGAA
>JAJOOR010009086.1:0-43578 GCA_036250505.1 Solanum acaule
TATATATATAGATTGATACGAGATTAATGGGTGCTCGAGCACTAGAAAGCTTCAATGTGGGTCTGCCCCTGTTCATAACCTCCAACATTTAAATAAATTTTAAGTTATCTCTACGTTTTCTTGTAATCCAGAGGTTGCATAAAGTTGTAAAAACATCCATGCATGTATCCCCCAGAGATGATATCGCCTCTGGTAAATTGAGTCCAAGCTTTGCACATTTGGGGTGAAATTTGAAACAACTTTTGTTCCTTCAATATTTTCATGCTCGTACTCCATTATGGAGAGACAAGATTTTCCTGCCTGTGCCCCTTAGGCCTTAGCAGCATTAAAGGATGTATATAAATTAATCTTTTTTATTTCATCAGATTCCCCAAACCTCAATGTTATCCTTTTCATTCTGTATTTTTATTTGGCTCAAATTATCTATTTTTTTACTTTATTGAAAGTTTGCTATCTATTAACCAAAGTTTATAATTTACCGTTGATATATGCCCTCATTAGATGTTTCTTGTCACATTTTTAAAGATGTATTTGTAGTTGTTGCATTATTACTCATTACATGCAATTCTTCATTGAACTTTTATATTCTAACAATTCTATAAAAAATTACATGAGACGCACACAGACGTACGTGTCAAGAAACTAGTCTATATCAAACATTGATAAACAAATCCTCATATGACGATCCCCATATGACGATCCATATTAACTAATTACGTACAAAAATACTTTCTTTATTTTCTTAGGTGTAACTTGAAACTTTGTTTTAATGATACTGAGTATATTACAAAACTATATACGATATGATTGGGTATACGCTACATGTACTTGTCAAAAAATTAGTTATCTTAAAAGCATTAACTCCCTAGCTTGAATGTTAAATTATCAAAATACCCTTATTATTATTGATTTAAATAACGTAATTAATTTAAGTTTAAATTGAGGAAAATCCCTACTAGCTGTCACTGTTTCGATTTGCCGTAAAACACCGTTTGAAATATCAACACAAGTTAGCAAAATAACAAATAAAAAGAGAGGAGCAAATGAAAAACGGACTTTGGATGATCGTGTGGTAGGGCTTGGGAAACAGGACAAGGAGGAGGACAACAGAGGAATAACACGTGAGTTAGAATGATATATTTCATTATGGTAATTGTTAACCTTTGGCTTAAATGAGAGTGTCTTCTTCGATTTGCGCCACACCATTAACATTCTTTTTCTTTTTTTTTCTTAAGAGAAAGAAGAGAAGCAAAGAGAGAAAGAGTGCAAATAAATGAGTTTTTTTGTGAAATCAAATGTTGATGGCTTCTATATATATAGTGAGAAGTGGAGTTTGGAAGATAAATAAAGATGAGATTGAGTAATTTTAAAGATAGTTAAGCTTTAATATTACTAGTGCACATATTTCAAAATTTTATTAAGCTGTCCTTGGGTTCAATAATTTAAATAGGAGCTAATTTCAAAAAATATTTTTTCCTTTAATTTTGTAAAACTTAAGAACTCATATATATAAGAAAAGTTTAGCAATTATTTTACAAACATAGAACCAAACACTGCCCAAGTTATATGTGTTGGTTGGTAAGTAGTTAATTCACTGTTTGCTTATTGAAAAGAAAAAAAGATAAATAATCCGCTTAAGTTAAGTTATATCATTAATAGAAACCGTAGATTCATAATTCTTTTTTAACTCATGAGTTTTAAACCATTATTATTTTTACTACAAGATTTTATACAGATTATTTTATATATTAAACAAATATTTTAACATAAATATAAGATTTGAATTAAAGCTAATGATTTTCGTGGAACACGTGATTATAATGAGTATGACTCTGGTTCTCATCAGTGCATTAAACTTTTGACATTAGTAATTTCTATCTATCTATATTAAACATTGATAAACAAATCCCGAAACGCCGACTCATATTAATTAATTACATACAAAAACACGACGTTGTTTATTTTTTCACGTGTAACTTTGAAACTTTGTTTTGATGATATTGAATATATTACAGAACTATATTCAACATGATTGGGTATACACGTGTCGAAAAATCGATACCTTAAAAATATTAACTCCCTAACTTGAATGTTAAATAATCAAAATACCCTTACTTCAAATTAAAATTGAGAAAAACCCATACTAATAACTTAAACAGTTGCCGGCTGTCACTGTTTCGATTTGGCGTAAAACACTGTTTGAAATATCCACACAAGTTACATACCGAAAAGTTACCAAAATAACAAAAAAAAAAAGGAGAATGAAAAATGGACCTTTGATGATCATGTGGTGGGGCTTGGGAAGCAGGACAAGGAGGAGGACAATAGAGGAATAGCAACTGAGTTGGACTTATATGTTTCATTCTAGTTATTATTAACCTTAGGCTTAAGTAAGAGCATCTTCTTCGATTTGCGCCACACCATTAACATTCTTTTTTTCTTTTTCCTTTTCTTAAGAGAAAGATGAGAAGCAAAGGGAGAAAGAGTGCAAATGAATGAGTTTTTTTTTGTAAAATCGAATGTTAAATGCTTCTGTATGTATAGTGAGAAGTGAAGTTTGGGTGATAAATACAGATGACAAATGTAACACCTCGCTAAGTGAAAGAGCTAGAATTAGAAAGAGCCATTTTTTGAAAGAATGAAAAATCTGAAATTTGGCTAAGTTATGTTAAGTATGAGTTTTGAGTCAATTTCAAACGATCATAACTTTTAGTACAAGATGAGTTAGGTGGAAAATAAGATGTTTAATGAAAGATCTTTGAATTATCTTTCCAATGCCACCGAGTTTGCTCATTTTTGAGTTCGTATGAGAGAGATATGCCCATTTGAAGTCGGGCTGTCAAGGTAGGTTGTGTGTACCAAGGGTGGATGAACTCCAAGAGAGGATCATGGAGGAAGCTCATCGCTCTAGATATTCCATTCATCCGAGTTCCACAAAGATGTATCGTGACTTGAGAGAAGTATATTGGTGGAATAGTATGAATAAAGGTATTGCTGAGTTCGTTGCTAAATGCCTGAATTGTTAACAAGTTAAAGTAGAGCATCAAAGGCCCGGTGGTATGGCGCATAATATACAGATTCCGGAGTGGAAGTGGGAGATGATCAATATGGACTTTATTACCGGTTTGCCACGGTCTCACAGTCAACATGATTCTATTTGGGTGATTGTGCATCGAATGACTAAATCAACCCACTTTTTGTCGGTAAAGACTACCCATTCAACAGAGGATTATGCCAAGTTATACATTCAAGAAATAGTAAGACTTCATGGAGTCCCGGTTTCAATTATATCAGATAGAGGTGCACAATTTACTACACAGTTCTGAAAATCTTTTTAGAAAGGCTTAGGTTCAAAGGTGAACTTAAGTACTGCTTTTCATCCTCAGACAGATGATCAAGCAGAGCGCACTATTCAGACCTTAGAAGATATGTTGAGGGCCTGTGTGATTGATTTCAAAGGTAATTGGGATGATCACCTACCTCTCATTGAGTTTGCTTATAACAATAGTTACCACTCTAGCATCCAGATGGATCCGTATGAAGCTCTTTATGGGAGAAGATACAGAACTCCAATTGGACGGTTTGAGGTTGGTGAAGCTGGGTTGATAAGACTAAACTTAGTTCATCAAGATATGGAGAAGGTGAAAGTTATTCAGGAAAGGCTAAAAACAGCGCAGAGTCGTCAGAAATCCTACAGTGATGTTAAGAGAAGAGATTTAGAGTTTGAAGTAGATGATTGGGCATACTTTAAAGTTTCACCCATGAAGGGTGTTATGAGATTTGGTAAGAAGGGAAAGCTTGGTCCCTAGTATATTGGCCCTTACAGAATATCCAAAAGGATTGGTAATGTAGCTTATGAGTTGGAGCTACCACAAGAGTTAGCAGCGGTCCATCCAATATTTCATATTTCCATCTTGAAGAAGTGCATGGGATATCCTTCACTTATCATACCTACTGAAGGTATTGGTATCAAGGATAACTTATCTTATGAGGAAATTCCTGTTCAGATTCTAAATTGCCAAGTTCGCAAGTTGAGAACGAAAGAGGTTGCATCAGTCAAAGTTTCGTGGAGAAATCAGTTTGTTGAGGAAGCTACTTGGAAAGCTGAGGAGGATATGAAGAAGAGATACCCACATCTCTTCAAATCCGGAGAAGTTGCAAACTAAGGTACTAATCCTTTTCTTGGCATTTATTTTATATTGGTGTGTTGTATTTACATTTTGCTTGTTGGGTGTTTGAGCTAGATGTTAAATGTTACACCTTAGCCTACTAAGAGTAATCTCATTCGAGGACGAATGTTCCCAAGGGGGAGATATTGTAACACCTCGCTAAGTGAAAGAGCTAGAATTAGAAAGAGCCATTTTTGAAAAGAATGAAAAATCTGAAATGAAGTAACTACAGATTTCTCTGCATATCTTACAGTGGTGTATGCTAGGGATGAAAGTCAGCAAAGAGAGATGTTATGGAAGGAAATAATGCAAGTAGGAAATGGAATTCATGATGCTTGGCTTGTGTGTGGAGATTTTAATAATGTGCTTAACTCGAAGGACAAAATTGGTTCCCCAGTTTTATTAGAGGAGACTCAGCCTTTCAGGGACTGTTTAGATGGGCTACAACTAAGTGTATTAAAACAAGCAGGGTGGCAATATACTTTCTGTAATAAGCATCAAGATAGTAGTCGAGTTTACTCCAAAATTGACTGGGCATTTGGCAACATTAAATGGATTCAGGACTATGGACATGTGGAGGCAATATATAAGAATCCAGGGGTGTCTAATCATTCTCCAATTCTTATTAAGGTTTGTCCTCGACCACCAACTAGACAAAGGCCATTCAGACTTTTCCATACTGTTATGAATCATCCTGAATTTGAGAGCATAGTGACAAAAATGTGGGGAAGGAGATTTAAAGGAACAAGCATGCAACAATTATGGGCTAAACTAAAGGCTGTGAAAAGTGGATCAAGGGGATTGAATGCTTATATGTCCACCTATAGTCAAAAGCTACAAAAGGCTAGAGAATATCTAGATATAGTGCAGAGACAAATGGCCTTTCAGGCTCTTGACCAGGCGCTAGTAGCTAAGGAACAACATCAACTAGCAGAAATCAGGAAGTGGAGTGAAGTTGAGGAACAAGTATTGAAACAGAAATCTAGAGTTAACTGGATAACACATGGTGATGCAAATACGAAATATTTTCATGCGCAGATGCAACTTAGAAGGAGCAGAAATGCCATTACTTCAATCCAGGATGTACAAGGAAATAGAGTCCAAAGCCCTGCATTGGTGGAGAGTGAGTTTATCTCTTTCTTTACTAAACTTATGGGGACAGCAGCAGAACAATTACCACGCCCAAATAGAGAGCTTATTAGAAAAGGCCCTTGTTTAACATATGACCAAAAGTGCAGCTTAATTGCTCCAATAACTGAGCAAAAATAAGTGATGCACTAAGGGGAATGGCAAAGGATAGAACACCTGGAATAGATGGGTTTCCAATGGAGTTTTTTGTGAAGCATTGGAAGATTGTCAAAGAGGATGTAGTGAGTGCTGTAATGGAGTACTTTAATACTGGGAAACTGTTTAAGGATGTTAGTTGTACAACTATTACTTTAATCCCTAAAGTGAATACACCTAATCAGGTAAAGGATTTTAGACCTATTGCCTGTTTATATAAACTTATTACAAAGGTGCTCACTAACAGAATTAAACCAGTGATTGGTACACTAGTAAGTCATTCTCAGACTGCTTTTATAGAAGGAAAGAGTATTATTGATAATATTTTGTTTAGTCATGAACTGCTGAAGTGGTACACTAGGAAAGGTTTATCTCCTAGGTGTACTATGAAAGTTGACTTAAGAAAGGCTTATGATTCTATTGAATGGGAATTCTTAGCAAAGTTTCTTTCTGGACTGGGTTTTCCTTTCAAGTTTGTGAATTGGGTAATGGAGTGCATATCTACAGTTTCATACTCACTAATCATCAATGGAGGGTTAACACCACTATTCCAATGAAGAACAGGGATCAGGCAAGGAGATCCAATGTCACCCTACTTATTTGTTCTAGCAATGGAGTACCTTCAAAGAGAGTTGAATGTGCTGAAGGAGATTCCTCAATTCAAGTTTCATCCTAGGTGTAAGCAGTTTGGAGTAATGCATATCTGTTTTGCAGATGATCTCTTGATGTTTTGCAAGGTAGATATTGATTCTATACAACTGATGGAAGATACTTTTCAAAGATTTTCTGTGGTCTCTGGCTTACAGGCAAATACAGAGAAAAGTTCCATATATGTTACTGGAGTGAAACCTGATCTGAAGCAAAAAATATTAGCTACTTTGGGCTATGTTGAAGGTGAGATGCCTTTCAAATATCTAGGGGTGCCTATATCCTCTAAGAGACTCACTGTAGCTCAATGTATGCCATTGATGGAGAAGATAACTGAAAGAATAAGATGTTGGACAGCTAGATTACTCTCTTATGCAGGAAGGATCCAGTTATTGAAGTCAGTAGTGTTTGGGATGCAAACTTATTGGGCACAAATTTTTGTATTGCCAAAAAGAATACTGAAATTAATTGAAGGGGTCTGCAGAACCTATCTATGGACAGGTTCAACTCTAAGTTCTAGGAGAGCACTTGTTTCATGGGAGAATCTTTGTCTTCCAAAATCAGCTGGGGGTCAAAATCTAATCAACTTACAAGTTTGGAATACTGTTGCCATCCTTAAGTTGTTATGGGTAGTGCATGAGAAAAAGGATTGTCTTTGGATCAAATGGGTACATACATATTATATAAAGGGTAAGGAGGTGGAACACCGCCCTATACCAACAAGTGCCACATGGGTGATACGGAAGATCTTGGAGACTAGGAAGATACTTAGGCCTTTATTGAATCCAAGTGATTTAGGATCAAAGTTGAAGGGAGTGGTAAAGGCTAATAAATTCTCCATCCATCAAATGTACATCAAACTAACACCACAACATCCTAAAGTAAGTTAGAAGAGCATTGTTTTGCAATCATCAGTCCATCCTAGACATCAATTTATACTTTGGTTAGCAGCATGGAGAAGACTAGCTATAGCAGAAAGGCTACAGAAGTTTGGCATAATTGTGCCCCTAGAATGTAGCTATTGTGATGATGCCATAGAAACTTTTGATCATCTCTACTTCGAGTGTCATATAACCAGAGCCTTATGGGCTAGATTTCTGAAATGGATGGGCAAAAACATGCAAATAGGTAGCTGGCAGCAGGAGCTTACATGGGCAAATGGATGGGCAACAAAGAGTAGTGGATATGGAGCTATAATCAGTAGTGTTTTTGCAATGGTTGTTTGTCGTATGGAGAGAAAGGAATACTACCAGATTTCATGATACACCATACCAATGTGATAGAGTGTGCAAAGAGATTGGCTTATACACTCATATCAGAGGAAAAGACTTGAAGAAGTGGAAGGAGGCATTGAAGAAGATAGATCATATGCTGCGAGTCTTTGTTTTTTGATTCTTTCCATGTTTTTTTGTTTAAGTGAATAATTAGTTATATTAGTAGTCTTTTGCAGGCAAGGAAGTTTTTTTTTAATGGTAAGAATTTTGAGAAGTAGATGGTCAGCATCTACTTGGTTTTGTAATTAAACTTTTTTGGTATCAATACAAGTTGATTGTTTAAACCAAAAAAAATAATCTGAAATTTGGCTAAGTTATGTTAAGTATGGTTTTGGGTCAATTTAAAAAATGAGCATAACTTTAAGTACAAGATGAGTTAGGTAGAAAATAAAATGTTAAATGAAAGATCTTTGAATTATCTTTCCAACGCCACCGAGTTTGCTCATTTTCGAGTTCGTATGAGAGATATATGCCTATTTGAAGTCGGGCTGTCTAGATAAGGAAAGTCAAAACCGAATTTGAAAGGGGTATTTTGGTATTTTCCATACACAACTAAGTTAATTTTTTTTAGCAATTAATTTGGGGTCTAAACTGAATTGGTTCAGTTTACACAATGAAAATTCACAATAGCGTTTGAGAGAGAAGAACTCAAGAGGGGAAGAGAAGAGGACAGTCAAGATTCGTCATTTTCGTGAGTAATCGATTGTGGATTTTTCCAAGGATTCGATCCTACGAGGTATGTGAGTTCACATAGCATTGGGTTCGGTCACCCCCGCGCCAAACATGTTTAATTCAGTGAAATTTCGTCCTAAAAGATTGAGGATTTGATGTTCTTGAATTTCTTTCATTCTTGAACTTATATGGGATTGATGAGTTTTCTTGAGATGTTTTTATCGAATTTAAGAGTTGTTTGAGTTAGATTCTTGTGTACATGTTTTGGGTATCTGAATCTAAGGAGTTATTTAATCGAATTTAATCGATTTAAGGTCAGAAAATGAGAGGAAAAGTTCGTTAGTTTTGCTTAGGGGGATGCTGGCGCAACGCGCCCCTGTAGTGCCAGGAAGGCTAGGGCGGCGCCAGCTGTGCACCAAAAATGGCTCTCTGAACTTTGGGGCTGGCGCGGCGTGTCAGCAGTGCGCCAGGTCCATCCTCCCCAACCCATTTTTAATTGTTTAGCCCGTTTAAGTCCTTCTAAAGTGTACTAACACGTCCTATCGATTCTAACTACTCTAAATGACTTCTAAACATTTAGAAATCATCCAGAAACATGAATCCTAACCTCGAATCCATAAATTCAAATTCAAGAAAAGTTAAGAGCCAAGTCTAGAAAGTTCTTAGAGTCCTTTCAAGAAGTCTTTTACAAATCTTTTAATCTTGTTTTAATTCTTGAGTTTTGAGTTAAGTAAGAGTAACAAATGAAGTTCATTTCTCCAAAAAGAGTGTATGGGAACTAAGTATTCTCAAAGAGTAAATGTTTTCACATTTAAACAAGAGAGGAAACACCGATTTCCAAGAGAGCCTTTGAGCTAGTTTCTGAGTAATTATCTCAAACCACAGAAAGAGTTTTTGTTTTTAAACATATGAGCTGAGTATTTTGGGAGTAGTATTGAGCACCGATATGGAGACGAGTTCATAATAACTCAAGTCTCCATAAACCATGTAGCCATCATGGGTAGAAAGGGTCATACTTTTTAGATGATTCCTTAGTGATTTTTTAGCATAGACTAGTGGATCCACATAGTTGAGGCGTTCCATATCCCGACAAGTTATAAGACAATTCTGGCAGCGTAGGATAGACGTTGTATTATCACATAGCTCATAGTGATGGTTGTCGGTTAGAGAAACTCCCATAGAATCATATTACTTTATTATATGATTAAATTTGAGTTGTTATTTACTGTTTAAATGCTTTATATAAATTGCACCTTTACTATTGTTTATTTTTGTATTGAGTTGAGTACCCATGAGTTTGAGTAAAGTTGAGGTAAGTGTTTCTTTCAGATTCCAGTTCAAGCTTATGTATTGTTTAGAATTTTCCTCGCATGCTTGTATATTCAATGTACTGATGTCATTTGGCCTGCATTATTTTATGATGCAGATACAGGTACCCAGGATCATCATCCAGCGTCCCGTTGATCTAGTTGAGCACTCAGAGTCAGTTGGTGAGCCTTATTGCTTTCCGAAGGATCCCTCTTTTCATTGTTTTAGTTTTTCAGTTGTTAGGATGATCGGGGGTATTGTCCCGACATCACTCATTGTTTTTAGAGGCGTCATAGATGGATAGTTATAGTTCTCTAGTCTTTCCATTTTCAATTGTTTATGTTAAGACTTGGTTTGCACACTCTGGCTAAGTTGAATGTTTATTTCTATAACATTCTAAGTTATATTGAGATAGTTGATTTTAGTGCATTTGATTTCTTTATTAATGCGTAAAGTCTTCCGCTAAGAGTTAAGTTAGGCCAAGGGTCTATTTGGGGCCATCAATGGCTCTCGAGTGCCAGTCCCGCCTAGGGTGTAGGCTCGGGGCGTGACAAACTTAGTATCAAAGCACAAAGTTCAAGAGTCCTAGGGAGTCTATGAAGCCGTGTCCGTAGAGTCCTAGTTATCGGTGTGAAGCGCGCCACATCTATAATTAGGAGGCTGCGACATTTAGGAACTATCTCACTTCTTTCACATTCATTTCGTCCAATAAAGTTAATCTCTATGAAGTTTCCTTCTAACTCGTGCTTGCGCGTGCCTTTTAGATGATGCCTCCACGAAGAGCTGTTCGAGGTTATCCTGCTAGGTGGAACGTTGAGGAGCAATGGGTACCTAATGCACCAGAAGTGCAACCCCAAAGAGAGGTCACCATTGCCGAGTTCAAGGAAACGATTAGAATGTTAAGTCAAGCGGTGACCAATCAAGCTGGCCAGAGAGAGAACCGGCAGGAAGTGAATGATACTTCAAGAATTCGTGAGTTTCTACAGATGAATCCTCCAAGCTCACTTGTTCAAGCACTACTGAGGATCCGAAATTTTTTGTTGAGGAACTGCAGAAGGTGTTTGAGGTTATGCACATTGCCGATGCTAAGCAAGTGGAACTAGCTACATATAAACTAAAGAGTGTTGTTAGGACTTGGTTTGACCAGTGGAAGAAGGGTAGAGCTGAGGGTGCACCAATTTTGAGTTGGGCTATGTTGGATGAGGCTTTCTTGGGGCGTTTCTTTCCCCGTGAACTGAGAGAAGCCAAGGTACGATAATTCCTTACTCTTAAGCAGGATTCACTGAGTGTTCATGAGTACAGTTTGAAGTTCACCCAACTTTCCAGATATGCTCCGGAGATGGTTGCGAATATGAGAAGTAAATTAAGTCTTTTTGTTGCTGGATTGTCCCGTCTGTCAAGTAAGGAGGGCAAGACAGCTATGTTGATAGGGGACAAGGACATAATGAGACTTATGGTTTAGGTCCAGCAAGTTGAGGAAGAGAAGCTGAGGGATAAAGAAGAATTTAGAAACAAGAAAGCTAAGACAGGGAATGAGTCCAGGTAGCAAAAAAGTAATATGAACCATTCTTCCTTTCAACATAAATAAAAGGGACCTGCTCCATCATTTGTTAGTGCACCTGCACTAAGGAACAAATGTGAGTATAATAGTCAGAATTCACAGAATTTCAGAGCTAGACCTGCTCAGTCTCATGGGTAGTGTGGTACAATGAGGTAATTGGGCTCCTACATGTGCTAAGTGTGGTAGGAACCACCCAGGTGCTTGTCGCGATGGCTCTACTGGTTGTTTCAAGTGTGGTCAAGAGTGTCACTTCAGGAAAAAGTGTCCTAAGAACAAACATGGAAATGGGAATAGGGGAAATAGAGCCCAATCTTCTTCAGTTGCTCCCCCAGACAGGGCTGCACATAGAGGAGCTACTTCAGGAACTAGCGGAGGAGCAAACCGCCTATATTTGATCACTAGTCGTCAAGAGCAAGATAATTCTCCAGATGTTGTCACTGATATGATCAAAGTCTTTACTTTTGACGTTTATGCTTTACTAGATCCATGAGCGAGTCTATCTTTTGTGACTCCTTTTGTTGCGATGAATTTTGATATTCTTCCTGAGAAACTTTGTGAGCCCTTCAGTGTTTCTACAACTGTTGGTGAGTCTATTCTAGCAGAGAGAGTCTATCGTGATTGTACCATTTTTGTCAATCACAAGGGAACCATGACTGATTTAGTTGAGTTAGACATGGTAGATTTTGATGTCATTCAAGGTATGGACTAGCTTCATGCTTGTTATGCTTCCATTGATTGTAGAACTCAAGTTGTTAGGTTCCAAATTCCTAATGATCCAGCCATAGAATGGAGTAGTAGTTTAGCAGTGCGTAAGGGTCGTTTCATTTCATACCTTAAGGCAAGAAAGTTAGTTTCCAAGGGGTGTGTCTATCACTTAGTCCGAGTTAATGATTCTAGTGTTTAGACACCTCCTATTGAGTTAGTTCCTGTTGTGAGTGAGTTTCCTGAGGTCTTTCCATATGATCTACTCGGAGTCCCTCTTGATAGAGAAATAGACTTCGGCATAGATATTCTTCCCGATACTAGTCCTGTATCTATTCTGCTATATATAATGGCTCCAGCAGAGTTGAATGAGCTGAAAGAACAGTTGAAAGATCTCTTTGATAAGAGTTTTATTCGACCAAGTGTCTCACCTTGGGGGGCTCCGGTCTTATTTGTGAGAAAGAAAGATGGTTCTCTTAGAATGTGCATAGATTACTGTCGGTTGAACAAGGTTACTATCAAGAATAAGTATCATCTTTCAAGAATTGATGATCTTTTCGATCAGCTTCAACGTGCCACTTGTTTTTCTAAGATAGACCTCAGATCAGGCTACCATCAGTTAAGAGTAAGGGAATGTGATGTTCCAAAGACAACTTTTCGGACCCGTTATGGTCATTATGAGTTTTGGTCATGTCATTTGGTTTAACTAATGCGGTTGCAGCATTCATGGACCTTATGAGCAGAGTATTCAAGCCTTATTTATATATGCTTGTTATCGTGTTCATTGATGACATTCTAATCTATTCGAGGAATGAAGAAGATCATGCTAGCCATCTCAAAATAGTTCTCCAAACTCTAAAGGATAAAGATTTGTATGCTAAGTTCTTTAAATGTGAGTTTTGGCTTGAGTTTGTGGCATTTTTAGGCCACATTGTTTCCGGTAATGGAATTAGAGTTGATACTCAAAAAATAGAGGCAATTCAAAATTGGCCTAGACCCACATCTCCAATTGATATTAGGAGTTTCTTGGGGTTGGATGGATATTATAGAAGGTTCGTAGAGGGGTTCTCATCTATTTTGTCCCCTTTGACCAAGTTGACTCAGAAGATAGTTAAGTTCTAGTGGTCTGAAGCTTGTGAGAAAAGCTTTCAGGAATTGAAAACTAGGTTGACTACTGCCCTAGTATTGACCTTACAAGAAGGTACGCAAGGCTTTGTTGCATATTCTGATGCGTCTAGGGTTGGTTTGGGTTGTGTGTTATTGCAGAATGGTAAAGTTATAACTTATGCCTCCAGACAGCTGAAAGTTCACGAGAAGAATTATCCAACCCATGATCTAGAGTTGGCTGCCGTAGTATTTACTTTGAAAATATGGCGTCATTATATTTATGGTGTTCATGTGTATGTGTTCACTGATCACAAGAGTCTTCAGTATGTGTTTAGTTAGAAAGAGCTTAATCTCACACAGAGGAGGTGGTTAGAGTTACTCAAGGATTATGACATGAGTATTCTCTATCACCCAGGTAAGGCTAACGTTGTTGCTGATGCATTGAGCAGGTTTTCTATGGGTAGTACCGCCCATGTTGAGGAAGAAAAGAGAGAGTTAGCAAAAAATGTGCACAAACTTGCACGATTAGGAGTTCGACTAATGGATTCCACAGAAGGAGGAGTGGTGGTGATGAATGAGGCTGAATCATCATTAGTGTCTGAAGTTAAAGAGAAACAAGACCAAGATCCTATTTTGCTTGAATTGAAGGAAAATGTTCATAAGCAAAAAGTAATGGCTTTTGAACAAGGGGGAGCTAGTGTATTGATGTATCAAGTAGGTTGTGTGTACCAAGGTTGGATGAACTCCAAGAGAAGATCATATAGGAAGCTCATAGCTCCAGATATTCCATTCATCCGGGTTCCACAAAGATGTATCGTGACTTGAGAGAAGTATATTGGTGGAATAGTATGAAGAAAGGTATTGCTGAGTTTGTTGCTAAATGCCAGAATTGTCAACAAGTTAAAGTAGAGAATCTAAGACCCGGTGGTATGGCTCATATTATACAGATTCTAGAGTGGAAGTGGGAGATGATCAATATGGACTTTATTACTGGTTTGCCATGGTCTCGTAGGCAACATGATTCTATTTGGGTGATTGTGGATTGAATGACCAAATCAGCCCACTTTTGGTCGGTAAAGACTACCCATTCAGTAGAGGATTATGCCTAGTTATACATTCAAGAAGTTGTAAGACTTCATGGAGTCCCTATTTCGATTATATCAGATAGAGGTGCACAATTTACTACACAAATCTGGAAATCTTTTTATAAAGGTTTGGGTTCAAAAGTGAACTTAAGTACTGATTTTCATCCTTAGACAGATGGTCAAGCAGAGCGCACTATTCAGACATTAGAAGATATGTTGAGGGCCTGTGTGATTGAATTCAAAGGTAATTGGGATGATCACCTACCTCTCATTGAGTTTTCTTATAACAATAGTTACCACTCTAGCATCCAGATGGATCCGTATGAAGCTCTTTATGGGAGAAGATACAGAACTCCAATTGGACGGTTTGAGGTTGGTGAAGCTGGGTTGATAAGACTAAACTTAGTTCATCAAGATATGGAGAAGGTGAAAGTTATTCAGGAAAGGCTAAAAACAGCGTAGAGTCGTCAGATATCCTACACTGATGTTAGGAGGAGAGATTTAGAGTTTGAAGCAGATGATTGGGTATACTTCAAAGTTTCACCCATGAAGGGTGTTACTAGATTTGGTAAGAAGGGAAAGCTTGGTCCCCGGTATATTGGCCCTTACAGAATATCCAAAAGGATTGGTAATATAGCTTATGAGTTGGAGCTACCACAAGAGTTAGCAGCGGTCCATCCAATATTTCATATTTCCATGTTGAAGAAGTGCATGGGAGATCCTTCACTAATCATACCTACTGAAGATATTGGTATCAATGATATCCTATCTTATGAGGAGATTCTTTTCCATATTCTAGATTGCCAAGTTCGCAAGTTGAGAACGAAAGAGGTAACATCAGTCAAAGTTCTGTGGAGAAATCAGTTTGTTGAGGAAGCTACTTGGGAAGCTGAGGAGGATATGAAGAAGAGATACCATATCTCTTCGAATCTGGAGAAGTTCCAAACTAAGGTACTAATCCTTTTCTTGGCATTTAATTTAAGTTGGTGCGTTTTATTTACATTTCACTTGTTGGGTGTTTGAGCTAGATGTTAAATGTTACACCTTAGCCTACTAAGAGTAATATTATTTGAGGACGAATGTTCCCAAGGGGGAGATATTGTAACACCTCGCTAAGTGAAAGAGCTAGAACTAGAAAGATCCATTTTTGGAAAGAATGAAAAATCTGAAATTTGGCAAGGTTATGTTAAGTACGAGTTTTGGGTCAATTTCAAACGAGCATAACTTTCAGTACAGGATGAGTTAGGTGGCAAATAAGATGTTAAATGAAAGATCTTTGAATTATCTTTCCAACGCCACTGAGTTTGCTCATTTTCGAGTTCGTATGATGGAGATATGCCTATTTGAAGTCGGGTGGTCTAGATAAGAAAAGTCAAAACCGGATTTTAAAGGGGTATTTTTGATCTTTTCCATACCCAACTAAGTTAATTCGTTTTTAGCAATTAAATTGGGGTCTAAACTGAATTGGTTCAGTTTACAAAATTGAAAATTCACGCTAGGGTTTTAGAGAGAAGAACTCAAAAGGGGAAGAGAAGAGGAAAGTCAAGATTCGTCATTTTCACGAGGAATTGCTTGTGGATTTCACCAAGGATTCAATCCTATGGGGTATGTGAGTTCACATAGCGTTGAGTTAGTTTACCCACGCGCCAAACATGTTTAATTCAGTAAAATTTTGTCCTAAAAGATTGAGGATTTGATGTTCTTGAGTTGTGTTCTTGAATTGCTTTCATTCTTGAACTTATAAAGGATTGATGAGTTTTCTTGAGATGTTTTTATCGAATTTAAGAGTTGTTTGAGTTAGATTCTTGTGTACATGTTTTGGGTATATGAATCTAAGGAGTTATTGAGAAAAATAATCGAATTTACTCGATTTAAGGTCAGAAAATGAGAGGAAAAGTTTGTCAGTTTTGCCTAGGGGGATGCTGGCGCAGCGCCCCCCTGTATTGCCAGGAAAGCTGGGGCGGCGCCAGCTGTGCACCAAAAATGGCTCTCTGAACTTTGGGGCTGGCGCGGCGCGCCAGTAGTGCGCTAGGTCCATCCTCCCCAACCTGTTTTTCATCGTTTAGCTCGTTTGGGTCTTTCTAAAGTGTACTAACACTTCCTATTGATTCTAATTACTCTAAATGACTTCTAAACATCTAGAAATCATCCAGAAACATGAATCCTAACCTTGAATCCATAAATTTAAATTCAAGGAAAGTTAAGAGCCAAGTCTAGAAAGTTCTTAGAGTCCTTTCAAGAAGTCTTTTACAAATCTTTTAATCTTGTTTTATGACTTGATTTTTGAGTTAAGTAAGAGTAACAAATGAAGTTCATTTATCCAGAAAGAGTATATGGGAACTAAGTATTCTCAAAGAGTAAATGTTTTCACATTTAAACAAGAGAGGAAACACCGATTTCCAAGAGAGCCTTTGAGCTAGTTTTTGAGTAATTATCTCAAACCACAGAAAGATTTTTGTTTTTAAACATATGAGCTGAGTATTTTGGGAGTAGTATTGAGCACCTATATGGGGACGAGTTCATAATAACTCAAGTCTCCATAAACCATGTATCCATCGTGGGTAGAAAGGGTCATACTTTTTAGATGATTCCTTAGTGTTTTTTAGCATAGACTAGTGGTTCCACTTAGTTGAGGCGTTCTATATCCCGGCAAGTTATAGGACTAATCTGACAGCGTGGGCGAGACGATGTATCATCACATAGCTCATAGTGATGGTTGTTGGTTAGAGAAACTCCCACAAAATTATATTACTTTATTATATGATTAAATTTGAGTTGTTATTTACTGTTTAGATGCTATATATATTCTTCACCTTTAGTGTTATTTATTTTTGCATTGAATTGAGTATCCATGAGTTTGAGTAAAGTTGAGGTAAGTGCTTCTTTCAGATTCCAGTTCAAGCTTATGTATTGTTTAGATTCCCCTCGCATGCTCGTACATTCAATGTACTGATGCCATTTGGCCTGCATCATTTTATGATGTAGATACAGGTAACTAGGATCAGTATCCAGTGCCCCCTTGATCCAGTTGAGCATTCAGAGTCAGTTGGTGAGCCTCCTTTCTTTTCGAAGGATCCCCATTTTCATTGTTTTAGTATTTTAGTTGTTAGGATGATCGGGGGTCTTGTCTCAACATCCCTCATTGTTTTTAGAGGCTTCATAGACGTATAAATATAGTTCTCTAGTCTTTTCATTTTCGGTTGTTTATGTTAAGACTTGGTTTGCCACTCTGGATAAGTTGAATGTTTATCTCTATAACATTCTAAGTTATTTTGAGATAGTTGATTTGATTTCTTTATTAATGCGTAAAGTCTTCCGCTAAGAGTTAAGCCAGACCAAGGGTTCGCTTAGGGCCAACAATGGTTCTCGAGTGTCAGTCCCACCTAGGTTGTAGGTTCTGGGCGTGACAAGAAATTTTAGAGATAGTTTAGCTTTAATGTTAGTAGTGCACATATTTCAAAATTTTATGAAGGTATCATTAGATTCAATAATTTTAAAAAGAGCTAATTTCAAAAAACATATTTCTTCTTTTGTAAAAATTTAAGAGTTCTTATATATATATATAAGAAGATTTTAGAAAATAATTACCTTACAATATTTGAACCAAGTATTGCCCAAGTTATCTGTGTTGGTTGGTAAGCAGTTAATTCACTATATGCTTATTGAAAAGAAAAAAGGTAAATAATCCACTAAAGTTAAGTTATATTATTAAAAGAAACGGTAGATTCATAAAAACATAATTATATTTCTTACATGATTTTATATTAGATTATTTTACATATTAAACAAATATTTTAATAAAAATATAAGATTTGAGTTAATTCTAATAGTTTATGTGGAGCACGTGACTATAATGATGACTCTGCTTCTCATAAGTACTGCATTAAGCTTTGATATTACTAATCTATATCTATCTATATTAAACATTGATAAATAAAACCCCATATGACGACTCATATTAAGTAATTACATAAAAAAATCCGTTCTCTATTTTGAAACGTGTAACTCGAAACTTTGATTTAATGATTGTGAATATAGTACAAAACTATCTACCACATGATAGGGTATACTCATTTTGCGCACGTGTTGAAAAATTAGTTACCTTAAAAGTATTAAATATCTAACTTGAATCTTAAATCATCAAAATACCCTTATTATTATTATTATTATTATTATTATTGATTTAAGTAACTCAATTAATTTAAATTTAAATTGAGAAAAATCAATACTAATAACTTAAATAGTTGCCAGCTGTCACTGTTTCGATTTGCCATAAACACTGTTTCAAATATAAACACAAGTTACATATTAAAAAGTTTTTAAAATAACAAATAAAAAGAGAAGAAAAAATGAAAAGCGGACCTTGGATGATCATGTGGTGGGGCATGGGAAACATGACAAGTAGGAGAAAATAGAGGAATAGCGGGTGAGTTGGAATTATAGGTTTCATTCTGGTAATTGTTAACTTTAGGCTTAAATGAGAGCGTTCTTCGGTTTGTGCCACACCATTAACATTTTTTTTCTTTTCTTTTCTTTAAGAGAAAGATGAGAATCAAAGAGAGAAATAGTGCAAATGAATGAGTTTTTTGTGAACTCGAATGCTAATGACTTCTGTATACATAGTGAAAAAGTGGAGTTTGGGTGATAAATAGAGAATATATAAAAAAAAATTAGCAAAAAAATATTTTACAATATTTGAGCAAAGTACTGGCCAAGTTATATGTGTTGTTTGGTGAGTAGTTAATTCGCTATTTGCTTATCGAAAAGGAAAAACATGAATAATCCGCTAAAGTTAAGTTATATTATTAATTGAAATGGTAGATTCATAATTTTTATTTATTTATGAGTTTTAAACCATAATTATTTTTGCTACAAGATATTATATAGATTATTTTACATATTAAATAAATATTTTTTAACATAAGTATAAGATTTGAATCAAACTAATGAGTTTTGTGATACACGTGATTGTAATGATGACTATGCTTCTCATGCATTAAACTTTGGGAAAATGCACAAGTACTAATGAGTCTGAGATTTCAACTGATTTAGAGCGTTGTTTTCATAGTTCAAGAATCCTCAATGCTTGATTTATGCTCCAAAATGATACTAATGTGTTGAATTGTGGCTAGGAAAACAAAAGAGAAATGAAAGAGCAACAAAATTGAAGATTGCCGATTCCACTCGGCGATTTGCCGAGTGGCCTCTTCACCCGCCGAAAGTTACATTCTGTCACGCCTGAGATGAGAGAAATTGGGCGAGGGATAAGCCCTATCGGTGAAGCGCCGATTGGATTGGTGAAGAGGAGTTAGTTCGCCGAGTTTTACAGAACAATCAATGAGGATGCAAGCAAAATGGCGATCCAAAGGAGCAAATGGCGCATTGAGGAATCCATCGGCGACCCCAATATAGCTCGCCTAAAATCACAATGTACATTAGATGAAAACTCAAGACAAGAAGGCGATGGACATGGATGATTGGCGAATCGCTGACCTGTTGGTGAAGCACGACTTACCTCGCCGATTTGCCCCAAAGGCCAAATTTTGAATCGGTATAAATCAATTTTTTGAAAAGGGAGAAGGCATCCAAACATTGAGAAAACTCATACTTAGAACGAAAACAATGTTCTTGTTCAGTTTTGGAAGAAATTTTCAAGTAGATTTCGAATTGAGTTTTGTAATTGAAGCTACATTTCATCATTTTAAGGGTTTGGAGATCAATACCTAGCCATAAAGAATGTAATAGGTATTGAATACTTACTTTATATGATGAATAGCTAAACCCATTCTTGGGGGTGCGACCATGTGGCTAATTGACTAATTTAGTTGATAGGTGTTAGGGATTATTGATCTTAGTACTATTTTGAAGTGGGTTTGATTTATAGTTGTTGTTCAACCGATGAATTGGAATGCTTGTTTCAATTTTAGTTGGTGTTTTATGCTTGCTTGAGAGAGAGGTGTAAACCCAAGGTTATCAATTAGCATTTGTAGTAGTTGGGTTGTGTTCAACTTGAGAGAGTGAATCCTAAGCTCAATTCTACCTATCTAGCTCGAGAGAGTAGATAAAGTGAGGTTTGAGTTGTTTATAGTGTTAAGCTTGTTGAGGTTAGAGAGAATTCACTTGAATCGTAATAGTTGTTCGAGAGAAAACTATTACATCTAAGGTCTAGGCTACCCGCTAAGATCTAGGAACCTTTAGTAATTTCCGATCACCCATTTAGCGAAATTAACAGTTAGTCGGTCATGCCTCCAAGTATCTCTTAATTACTTGATTCTTTCTTGGTGTTTATGTTTGTGATTGTCTTAGTTGCTAATTGACAACCATTTCCCCCATCTGACATTTGTGTCACCCTTTCGATTTATTTAAGTGTTTCCGATAATTTTTCTTCCTACAACCGATTGAATCACATTTATAACTTCATAATTGAATTTGAATTTGTACTGCTCCTTGTGGGTTCGACCCCAACTCACTTGTTGGGTTTTATACTAGATTTTGATCATCTACACCTAGTATCAGATGAGGTGTAGTTGAGTGTTATCAAAATGGCGCCGCTGCCAGGGAGTGGTGTTTAGAATTCTTCTATTAAAGTTTGAATTGCGATTTCTTTGTGTAGTAGTTGAATCGACTTACTTTTGTTTTTGTGAGCTGTTGTGATCAGGTGACAGGATGAGTGCAAATGAAATCACCGTGAACCAACTTGGTCACAAAAATGATGGTGGTGATTTCTTTCACGCCAATGAAGCTCTATTGGGGGGTGTAGGTGCTATTCGCCCACCCTCGGTTGTGGATCATGCTGCGTTCCATGTGACAAATACAATGCTGCAACTCTTGCAAGCTAAAGGCATATTTGGGGGGTTGGATCATTAAAATCCCCATGAGCACATTCAGAACTTTGTTGTAACATCTCGCAGTTTGAAATAAATAGGAAGAAGCCAATAATTGGAAATAGTCATTTTTGGAAAGAATTAAAATCTAGAAATTTACTTAAGTTAGGAAGAAATGAGTTTTTGGTCAATTTCAAACAGCCATAACTTCTAGATCAGGATGAGTTAGGAGAACTTCTAGATATGGTAGGAAATCTCTTGGAATTATCTTCCCAACGCCGCCGAGTTTACGCGATTCTAAGTTCGTATGAGTGAGTTATGCCTTTTGGAAGTTGGGCTATTCAAATAAGGAAATGTCCAATCTGGATTTTTGAAGGGTATTTCAGTGTTTTCCTTATCCAATTAATTAAATTCGTTTTAGTGAATTAAATAAGGGTCTAAACTGAACTAGGTCAGTTTTAAGCTTTTGGAAAAGAGTTAGGGTTTTAGAGAAGAGAAAAGAGGAGAAAGGAGAGGAAAAGCTCAAGATTCGCCAAGATCGTGCGATTTGGTTGTGGATTTCGCCAAGAAATTTATCTTACAAGGTATGTGAGTCTTTCACAGCGTTGGGTTCGTTCACCTACGTGCAAAACATGTTTTAGTTCAGTGAAATTCGTCCTAAAAGAAAGAGTTTTGTTTTTACAAACACATGAGCTAAGCATATTTTGGGAGTAGTATTAAGCACCGATATGGGGATGCGAGTTCATATTAACTAAAGTCTCCATAAACCATGTAGCCATCATGGGTAGTAAAGGATCATACTTTTTAGATGACTCCTTAAGATGCTTTTAGCGTAGACTAGTGGATCCACTTAGTGAGTTAGGTCCTATACCCCCGTCAAGGTATAGGACGGTCCTTGGCAGCGTGAGGTAAAACGTTGTATCACCACTTATGCTCATAGTGGTGATTGTCGGTTAGAGAATCTCTCACATAAACTATATTACTTTCTTATATGAGTAAAGTTGAGTTTGTTGTTGCATTTTCTTTAACGAACTAAGTTGTTTTCAACTGTTTTATAAGCTTTATATATATTGCATTTGATTTATTGCTTTATATTTGAGTTAAATTATTCAGAAGTTGAGAAGAGCCAAGGTAAGTGTTTCTTCAGATTCCTTTCAAGTCTATATCTTATTTTAGCATTCCAACTCGCATACTCGTACATTCAATGTACTGATGCCAGTTGGCCTGCATCTTATTATGATGTAGACGCAAGTAACCAGGATCAACACCCAGCGCCTCGTTGATCCAGTTGAGCACTCAGAGTCTGTTGGTGAGCCTCCTTGGATTCTGAAGGACTCCTTTTATTTTCTTTCAATATTAGATAGTTCATTAGGATGTCATGGGCCTGTCCCGACATCCATCTCAGTTGTTTTAGAGGCTTCATAGATAGTTAGTAGTTCAGTTGTCTTTACATTATCATTCATATATTAAAGACTTGAGTTGCCATTTTGGCTAAGTTGAATGTTGACTTTTAAACATTCTAAGTTATTTTACTAAGCTATTTGAGTAAGTTTTTTTGATCATTGTAATAATGCTTAGAGTCTTCCACTAAGTCAGTAAGCCAGGCCAAGGGTTCGCTTGAGGCCAACAATGGTCTTCGAGTGCTAGTCTCCACCTGGGTGTAGGCTCGGGGCATGACAAACTTGGTATCAGAGCAAAGAGTTCAAGAGTCCTAGGGAGTCTATGAAGTCCTGTTTGTAGAGTCCTAGTTATCAGTGTGATGCGCGCCACATCTATAATTAAGAGGCTGCAACATTTAGGAACTATCTCACTTCTTCCATATTCATTTCGTGCGTTCAAGTTTATCTTTAAAAAGTTTCTTTCTAACTCTTGCTTATGTTTTACCATTTGTGAGTTGGACTGTTTTTTAGAGTACTTTCATGGGGTTTCTTTCCCCGTGAGCTAAGAGAAGCAAAGAGATGGTTGACGACATGAGGAGCAAGATGAGTATGGTTGTTGTTGGGTTGCCTCGTCTGACAAGTAAGGAAAGTAAGGCTGCGATGCTAATAGGTGACATGGACATAACAAAGCTGATGATCCATGTGCAACAAGTTGATGAGGATAAATTGAGGGTTAAAAAAAAGTTTAAGAATAAGAGGGCTAAGACATAATGCAATGAATCCGGGCAGTAAAAGAGTAGTGTGAACCGGTCTTCTTTCCAACATAAGCAGAAAGGACATGCTCCATCATCTACTAGTGCACCTGCACCAAGAAGAAATATGAGTACAATAGTCAGAATTTCAGAACTAGACCTGCGCATTCGCAAGGTACTATGGCACAAGGGGGTACTAAGACTTCTGCATGTGCTAAGTGTGGTAGGAGCCACTAAGGGGTGTGTCGTGATGGCTCTACTAGTTGCTTCAAGTGTGGCCAGAACGACCATTTTTGGAGAGAGTGTCCTTAGAGTAGACAGAGTAATGGTAATAGGGGCAATAAAGCCCAGTCTTCTTTAGTTGCTCCACCAGATAGAGCTGCATCTAGATGAGCTACTTCAAGGGCAGACGGAGAAGGGAACCGTCTTTATGCTATCACTAGTCTCCAAGAGCAAGAGGATTTGCTAGATGTTGTCACTGGTATGATCCAAGTCTTCAGTTTTGATATTCTTCTAGAGCAATATCTTGAGCCCTTCAATGTTTCTATACCTGTTGAGAATTTTATTCTAGTAGAGAGAGTCTATCGTGATTGTACTTGTTTTTGTCAATCACAAGAGTACCATGGCTGATTTAGTTGAGTTAGACATGGTATATTTTGATGTCATTCTAGGTATGGACTGGCTTATTGCTTGTTATGCATCAATAGATTGTAGAACTCGAGTAGTCAAGTTCCAGTTTCCAGTGAACCAATTATAGAGTTGAAGAACAGTTCAGTAGTGCCTAAGGGTCGTTTTGTTTCGTACCTTAAGGTGATAAAGTTAGTTTCTAAAGGTGGTGTCTATCACTTAGTCCGAGTTAATGACTCTAGTGGTGAGATACCTCCTAGTCAGTCAATTTCAGTAGTAAGAGAGTTTCCAGAAGTCTTTCGAGATGATCTACCCGGAGTCCCTCCTCTGAGAGATAAAAACTTCGGTATAGATATTCAGATACCTATCCTATCTCTATTCCACCATATAGATTGGCACCAGTAGAGTTGAAAGAGTTAAAAGAGCAATTGAAAGATCTTTTAGAGAAAGGTTTTATTCGACAAAGTGTCTCACCTTGGGGTGCTCCGGTCCTATTTGAGAGAAAGGAAGATGGTTCCCTTAGGATGTGTATAGATTTCTGTCAATTGAACAAGGTTACCATCAAGAATAAGTATCCTCTTCCGTGAATTGATTATCTTTTCGATCAACTTCAAGGTGCTTCATGTTTCTCAAAAATTGACCTCAGATTAGGCTAGCATTAGTTGAAAGTAAGGGAGTGTGATATTCCAAAGACAGTATTCAAGACCCATTATGGTCATTATGAGTTTCTAGTCGTGTCGTTCGGTTTAACTAATGCACCAGCAGTGTTCATGAACCTTATGAATAGAGTCTTCAAACCTTATTTAGATATGTTTGTTATTGTCTTCATTGATGACATACTAATCTATCCAAGCAATGAAGAAAATTATGCTAGTCATCTCAGAATAGTTGTCCAGACTTTGAAAGATAGCAAGTTGTATGCCAAGTTCTCTAAGTGTGAGTTTTGGCTTGAATCTGTGGTATTCCTAAGCCACATTGTGTCTGGAGAGGGAATTAAAGTTGATACTCAAAAAATTGAGGCAGTGCAGAATTGGCCTAGACCCACATCTCCAACTGATATTAGGAGTTTCTTGGGTTTAGCTGGCTATTAGAGAAGGTTTGTAGAGGGGTTCTCATCTATTTCGTCTCCTTTGACCAAGTGGACTTAGAAGACAATTAAATTTCAATGGTCTGAAGCTTGTGAGAAAAGCTTTCAGGAATTAATAAAGAGGTTGACTACTGCCCCAGTTTTGACTTTACCAGAAGGTATGCAAGGTTTTGTGGTGTATTGTGATGCATCCAGAGTTGGCTTGGGTTGTGTATTAATGCAAAATGGCAAGGTAATATCTTATGCCTCCAGACAGTTGAAAGTTCGTGAGAAAAATTATCCAACCCATGACTTAGAGTTGGTTGCTGTAGTTTTCGATTTGAAGATATTATGTCATTATTTGTATGGTGTTCATGTTGATGTATTCACTGATCACAAGAGCCTGCAGTATGTATTTAAGAAGAAATAGCTCAATCTCAGACAAAGGAGGTGGTTAGAAATACTCAAGGATTATGACATGAGTATTCTTTACCACCCAGGTAAGACTAATGTTGTTGCTGATTCCTTAAGCAGGTTGTCTATGGGTAGTATCACCCATGTTGAGGAAGAAAACAGAGATTTAGCAAAAGATGTGCATAGACTTGCACGCCTGGGAGTCAGACTTATGGATTCCACAGAAGGAGGAATAGTGGTAATGAATGGGGCTGAATCATCATTAGTGTCAAAAGTAAAAGGCAAGCAAGACCAAGACCCCATTTTGCTTGAATTGAAGACAAATGTTCATAAGCAAAAAGTATTATCTTTTGAACAAGGGGGAGATGGTGTATTGAGGTATCAAGGTAGGTTGTGTGTACCAAGGGTGGATGAACCCCAAGAGAGGATCATGGAGGAAGCTTATAGCTCCAGATATTCTATCCATCTGGGTTCCACAAAGATGTACCATGAATTGAGAGAAGTCTATTGGTGGAATAGTATGAAGAAAGGCATTGTAGAGTTTGTTGCTAAGTGTCCGAATGGCCAACAAGTTAAAGTAGAGCACCAAAGTCCTGGTGGTAAGGATCATAATATAGACTTTCCGGAATGGAAGTGGGAGAAGATGCAGATATCCTATTTGATGGTTTGAAGTTGGTGAAGCTAGGTTGATAGGACCACACTTAGTTCATCAAGCTATGGAGAAGGTGAAAGTGATTCAAGAGAGGTTGAAAACGGCGCTGAGTCATCAGAAATCCTACACTGATGTTAGGAAAAAAGAGTTAGAGTTTGAAGTAGATGATTAGGTATACTTGAAAGTTTCACCCATGAAGGGTGCCATGAGATTTGGTAAGAAGGGGAAGCTTAGTCCCTGGTATATTGGCCCTTACAGAATATCGAAAGGGGTAGGTAATATAACTTATGAGCTGGAGCTACCACAAGAGTTAGCAACAGTTCATCCGATATTTCATATTTCCATGTTGAAGAAGTGCATGTGAGATCCTTCATTGATCATTCCAACTGAAGATATTGGGATCAATGATAGCTTATCTTATGAAGAGATCCCTGTTCAGATTTTAGATCGCCAAGTTCGCAAGTTGAGAACAAAAGAGGTAGCATCAGTCAAAGTTCTATGGAGAAATCAGTTTGTTGAGAAAACTACTTAGGAAGCTGAAGCAAATATGAAGAAGATATATCCACATCTTTCGAATCCGGGGAAAATTTCAGATCAAGGCACTAATTTTCTTCTTAGTACTCTTTACTTTATGAAATTGCATGTGTGTTTGCATTGATTGTTAGATGTTTGAGCTGAAGGTTAGATGTTACACCCTTTGCTTAGTAAGAGTAATCTCATTCGAGGAAGAATTTTCCCAAGGGGGAGATAATGTAACATCTCGCAATTTGAAATAAATAGGAAGAAGCCAATAATTGGAAATAGTCATTTTTGGAAAGAATTAAAATCTGGAAATTTACTTAAGTTAGGAAAAAGTGAGTTTTTGGTCAATTTCAAACAGCCATAACTTCTAGCTCATGATGAGTTAGGAGCACTTCTAGATATGGTAGGAAAGATCTTGGAATGAGTTTTCCAACGCCACCGAGTTTGCGCGATTCTGAGTTCGTATGAGTGAGTTATGCTCTTTGGAAGTTAGGTTGTTCAAATAAGGAAATGTCCAATCCGGATTTTTGAAGGGTATTTCAGTCTTTTCCTTATCCAATTAATTAAATTCGTTTTAGTGAATTAATTAAGGGTCTAAACTGAACTTGTTCAGTTTTACGCTTTTAGAAAAGAGTTAGGGTTTTAGAGAAGAGAAAAGAGGAGAAAGGAGAGGAAAAGCTCAAGATTCGCCAAGATCGTGCGATTTGGTTGTGAATTTCGCCAAGAAATTTATCTTACAAGGTATGTGAGTCTTTCATAGCGTTGGGTTCATTCACCTACGTGCCAAACATGTTTTAGTTCAGTGAAAATCGTCCTAAAAGAGTTTGGAAGTTGATGTTCTTGACATGTATTCTTGAATTTGAATGTCGTTCTTGAATTGGGCTGAATTGTGGAGTTTCTGAGATCTTTACGTTGAGTTCTAGAGTTATTTCGAGTTATGTTCTTGAGTACATTTTTTGGGTATCGGAATCTAAAATGAATTTGAGATAAATAGTCGAGTTTGGGAAAATTAGGGCTGGAAAACGAAGAAGGAAAAGTCGAGCAGATTATGGCACGCAAGTCCACGTCGCGGACTTACTCCCCAGTGACCAAAAATTAGCTCCGCATCGCGGTTAGGACGCGGACTCCTCTGTTTCAAAATTAAATTTCGCGAACATTTATTTAAAAACATCTCTGCGTCACAGACTTGTTCCAAGACAGTGGTTTCGTAACTTTTCTCAGGTTTAGCTATTCAAAATCATTCCTAAATATCATGAGACCTTTCCTATCACAAATCACTATCCTTGAATCCATAATTCAATTCAAGGAAAGTAAAGAGTCAAGTCAAGAAGTCAAGAGTTAAGTCACGAGATGTTCTTAAAGTTTTCAAAAGTCTTTCACAAACATTTAACTTTATTTTAAGACGTAAGTTTCAAGTTAAGCAAAGTGTAAAGATTTGAAGTTCATTTCTTCAAATAAGTATATGGGAACTAAGTATTCCCAAGAAGTTTGAAAGTGTTTTTCACATTCTGAGAAAGAAAGGGAACATCGATTCCAAGAGAGCTTTTAAGCTAAGTTTTGAGTAATTATCTCAAATCAAAGAAAGAGTTTTGTTTTTACAAACACATGAGCTAAGCATATTTTGGGAGTAGTATTGAGCACTGATATGGGGATGTGAGTTCATATTAACTCAAGTCTCCATAAACCATGTAGCCATCATGGGTAGTAAAGGATCATACTTTTTAGATGACTCCTTAAGATGCTTTTAACATAGACTAGTGGATCCACTTCGTGAGTTAGGTTATATACCCCCGTCAAGGTATAAGACTGTCCTTGGCACTGTGAGGTAAAACGTTGTATCACCACTTTGGCTCATAGTGGTGATTGTCGGTTAGAGAATCTCCCACATAAACTATATTACTTTCTTATATGAGTAAAGTTGAGTTTGTTGTTGCTGTTTCTTTAACGAACTAAGTTGTTTTCAACTGTTTTATAAGCTTTATATATATTGCATGTGATTTATTACTTTATATTTGAGTTAAATTATTCAGAAGTTGAGAAGAGCCAAGGTAAGTGTTTCTTCAGATTCCTTTCAAGCCTATATCTTGTTTTAGCATTCCAACTCGCATACTCGTACATTCAATGTACTGATGCTAGTTGGCCTGCATCTCATTATGATGCAGACGCAGGTAACCATGATCAACACCCAGCGCCTCATTAATCCAGTTGAGCACTCAGAGTTTGTTGGTGAGCCTCATTGCATTCTGGAGGTCTCCTTTTATTTGCTTTCAGTATTATATAATTCAATAGGATGTCGTGGGCCAATCCCGACATCCATCTCAGTTGTTTTAGAGGCTTCATAGACAGTTAGTAGTTTAGTTGTCTTTACATTATCATTCATATGTTAAAGACTCGAGTTGCCATTTTGGCCAAGTTAAATGTTGACTTTTAAACATTCTACGTTATTTTACTAAGCTATTTGAGTAAGTTCTTTTGATCATTGTAATAATGCTTAGAGTCTTCCGTTGAGTCAGTAAGCCAGGCCAAGGGTTCGCTTGAGGCCAGCAATAGTCTTCGAGTACCAGTCCCGCCTAGGGTTTAGGCTCGGGGCGTGATATTTGTGGAGATATGTAGTCCATTCTCACTAAAGGATATTTCATAAGAATTAGTGCGGCACCGGCTGTTTCCTTTTTATTTAATGAGGGATACAATTTAGTGGTTAGTAGGGCTACTAAGGGACTCCATTTCATCATGGGAGGAGCTTACCGAATCATTCTACATAAGGTTCTTACCATCCTCAAAGATGGTGAAATTGTGTGACAACATCCAAAACTTCAAGAGGGTAGAAGGGAAACTGATTAATGAACCTTGGCTGAGATTTCTAAAGTTGTTATTACAATGTCCTATTCATGGGTTTCCGGGTGATGTGATACTTCAATAATTTTACCAGAGTTTGGACTCAGTGAACAAAGGAGTAGCCGACCAGTTGGCCCGAGGAAGAATAATGTTACAATAATTTGAGATAGCCTCACCCCTCCTTGATGAAATGACAAAGATCAATCAAACATGGTACACTCAAGAGGACCAAGTTTCTCCCATAACTTTCAGTATGACAAAAGAGCAACTTGACAAGGAGAAAGAGAGGGATGATAATATTAGCAAAATGATGTCCCAAATGGAGTTGTTACAAAAACAAGTGCTTGAAAAGGTTGGTGAACCCAAAGAGGTTAGAAGAGTATTTAGACTTGAGGAGGGTTCTCACCCAAGTTACTTAAATGAGGGTGGAAATCAAGGTTGGAACTCACATAAGGAACAAGAGTGGTGACGATACTATCAAGATTGGAATAAACAAAATGACCCATGGAGGAGAGAAGAGAGTCATGAAGAATACCACACGAAGTCAAGTGACAGCCAAAGATCAAAGGGTAGTTCGGGTAACCTACGAGTGGATGAATTGTTGTCGCGTATCCTAGATAAGGTTGAAGGATCTGATGACATGCTTAAGGAGATGAAAGATGATTTCTCATCATTGAATAATAGAGTCAATTCTCACGCAGATGCAATAAAACCACTTGAGGGTCAACTGAGCCTACTTTCAGAGTAAATTGGAACCCAAGGCACTTGAAAGGGGTGAAGCTTAGTGTGTAACAACTTCGAGGGCTGACAATGAAAAATATTTGGTGATTGTGACTCAAAGTGTAAAGATAGCGGTTGGTAATGTGAAGGGTAATAACGGGATGAACGCTCATGAAGAAGAGAAAGACGTCGATGAGGAAGAGAGGCCCCTTCAAGCACCGGAAAGTGATATGCTCAAAGATAATGAGGAAAGTCCTAAGCAAAGCCCCACCATCCTCGAGGTTATTTGCTTGATTTTTGAGTTGTCGAGATGGGTGCATACTTCCCAAGGTGGTTGGGAGATCTTAGAGTGAGTTTCCTTATTTTGGGGCCTATATATGGTAGTGTTGGCTTTGGTCAATATTCCTAGTAAATGGACTCATATGAGATTTTTGTCTACATTGTTAGCTCTGAAACATCAATTTTTTTCTACTAGGACCTTTGGTTTAGATCATGTAGTGGTCGGATTGAGTTTGAATTACTTTTCTAATTAGTTATTTTTGGTTGTATAATGGTAGTGTTGACTTTGGTCAACATTTTATCCAGATGACCTCCATTGGTTATTTCATTGATTCTGTTGAGTCTGAAATGTCATTTTTGGTCGGGTGGCATATTCATTTTGAATTCATTAGACCTCGACTAAATCTCGAGGGTCCATTGGAAACTTGGGATTTTAACCCAAGTTGCTGGTGCAATATTTGTTGAAGTAGACGCTCCCACAGAGCTTGGTTCATTTTAGAGATTCCACTTCAACGGAATTCCAGTCACACCATTGAAGGCTGGTGATGTCAGTTGGAGAGCACAACGGTAAATATTTTTGGTAAACTTTTTAGAATAACTTCTCACAAACTGAAAATGGGATATAAAATTTGATTTATAACTTTTAAGGTTATTTCTACATGCATTTGGTTATGTGATGATCTTGTGTTGCTTGTTCTATAGTTCCGTTTGAATTCTGCTCTTAGAGGATAAATATAAAAAATAATGAAATTCAATGTTAGTTTCCTTTGTTACAAAAAAAAAAAAAAACAAGAAAGAGAGATAACTATATGTTTTTCTTTAAAATCTAAAAGTGGGCATGAGCCCATTTATTAAAATAAGAGGAACCAACAAAATTTACAATGACCAGGCCCAACTGAAACCTAGTCCAACAAAAAGCTAAAGAAAAATCAAATATAATATAGAAACAACCTGAAATCAAGTCTCAGACAAACAAATGCTTGTAGATGCAGCTCAGCCCCTGTCTCTTCATCTTCTCTGAAGGTTGCGAGCCACAACTTCGATAGTTCTTCCACATCGATGAGATTTCACTCTTTTAAGATCAAGCATAAACCTTTTGTGTGCTTTGATTGGTCTAACCCTACTACTCTCTGCTACAACACAATAACCTCTCCATGAAATGCTAAATCAAGAAACGACCAGGCTTAGTGGAATTTCAAATCCATTGAACTAGCACATACCCCTTGCTGAATCCTAGAGGTGAGTAGATTTGTATGGATTTGACTTGCTTTGAAGTATTTTTCTCTACAGATAATCAATTCATGCTTTATATAGTCACGCATCATGATAATGAAATTAAATTTAGGCTCGATCAACCTAGATAAGATTAGAAATCTCTCTCCTGAAATCCATATTCAATGGATTGAATCCCACAAATGGGATTAATTAAGACCACCATCTAAATTTAGATCTATGAGAAAAAAACACTACTTCTATGTTTCTTTGAGGTTGAATCTGAGCCTAATACTATATCAACACCAATACTAGACTCATAAGTGATATGCACAATTAGAAATCAGAACCTCAAGCTATACTCATAGGTATAATAGACATTACAAAATTCAAAATAGTTCAAATGTGAGTTGTTTTTCTAAGAAATATACAAAATATATACCCCTTAAATGATAATATATTCATTTATTTTATTACCTTAGTTGTTTAAGCAGTGTTACCATTTTATTGGAAGTTCAGGTCCTTTACATTTCAATGGGCATTTCTTTAATTCCTCACCAATTCATTTCACATTTCTCCAATAAAAACATTTGAAAAAAGCAGCCACCACGAACTAGTATAATGGCTCACCAAGGCATCATAAAGAGGTCAATTGGTGTTTGGTGCTACAATGCAGAATTAATACCGAGGTGCTAACATTGAGTCAAAGGATCAATGGACACCAACACACACATATAATTTAAGGATCTTAGATGAGCGTTAATCCCCATCATACATTTTTCTATCCATATTTTTACCTTCATGTACTCTACTGTCTCCTGGGTAAGTCCAAGTGTACCCCAATGGTTTTACCTAGTGAGGGATTCTTTTACCATCCTAATTGAGGAATCTGGCAATGCAGAGACATCACAAATTTCTTGGTCGTACACTATCATATGTCCCCTTGTACACTGCATTGGTGCCTCCACAACCTCGTGGTCGTCCACGGTATTGTTATAATATCCACAAAAATTTCATGTGATAGTACATGTAACTAAACAAAGTCTTTATGGTTGTATTTTGTATATTCCCAATCAACCAAAACAACAGAAGAAACGACCTTCTCTTTGTTGTATGCGGTCGCATGATGCACTCATCTACTAACGGTTATATGAAATATAACCAAGACGATATCGTTGCGCATTTTCTATGGTTGATTGTGAATATATGATATAGAACCAAAATGAGGTTGTCGAAATGCATATACAGTCAGATAACATTTTTGTGGTTTATTGTAAGTAAACCACAAATGACTATTAGGTAAGAGGTACCAAGTCATTCTACAATGGGTCAAAAATTGACCACGGATGGCCAGGAAGTTTGCAAGGCCTCTGTATTGGTGGATTACTCAGATGGGGATGATAAAAGTGTCTTTGGCTGGGTAACGCCGTTGAGGTAGACTTGTATTACCTAAGTGACACTATAGGGTTGAGAGGTAAGAAGATAGACAAAAAACAGGTAATGCGGTGCAATTTTGATCCATGTACCTTCATTATATGCCTGCGTTGGTTCCCAACGATCACTTGACTCGAAGTGAATACCTCACAACATATGTTGCATCTTTATCACAAAACACTTTTAGGCATTGATATGATGCTTTGTTTAGCCATTCTATTGGTAGGTGTTGCATTTTTTGAAAAGGACTTTTTTGGAGTTCAATTGAGAAATGAGTTGGTGAGAAACTGAAGAAATGTCCATTGAAATATATAGGATAAGAACTTCCAATAAAATGATAACAATTCTTCCATGAGTAAGGTAAAATGTTATATGTATTGATTATAATTAAGGGGTAATTCTTAATATTTCTTAAAACAACAACTCAATTCTTACCTCTTTTGGATTTGGTAAACCCCAAATGCAATATTTTTTCCCGCTTCCTCTTCTTTTTTCTTGTTTGCTTATTAGACTCATTAATTCAAATGTTAGACTGTGAAATGAGATTTCCTACTTTATTCAATTTAGGATTATTTATTTTCTTTTTACGAAAGTAAGTTTTGTGTTATATAATTTAAACATCAATCTAGTAACCATATGTAATGACCCTCAAGGTTATTTGCTTGCTTTTATGTTTTATTATTGTTTTGACCATTCTCATAGTTTCTATGTTGTATTTTTGAGTTTTCGAGATGGGTGCATACTTTTCAAGGTACGTGGTTGGGAGATCTTTGAGTGAGTCTCCTTATTTTGGGTCCTATATATGATAGTGTTGGCTTTGGTCAATATTCCTAGTAAATGGGCTCATATGAGATTTTTGTCTACATCGTTAGCTCTGAAACATCAATTTTTTTCTACTAGGACCTTTGGTTTAGATCATGTAATGGCCGGATTGAGATTGAATTTCTTGTCTAATTGGTTGTTTTTGGTTGTTTAATGATAGTGTTGACTTCAGTCAACATTTCATCCAAATGACCTTCATTGGTTATTTCATTGATTTTGTTGAGTCTAAAATGTCAATTTGGTCAGGTGGCATATTCATTTTGCATTCATTAGACCTCGACAAAATTTCGAGGGTCCATTCGAAACTTTGGATTTTAACCCAAGTTGCTGGGGCAATAGTTGTTGAAGCTGACGTTCCCGCAGAGCTTGGCTCATTTTAGAGATGCCACTTCAACGAAATTCCAGTCGCACCAGTGAAGGCTGGTGATGTCAGTTGGAGAGCACAACAGTGGATATTTTTGGTAAACTTTTTAGAATAACTACTCATATGCTGAAAATGGCATATAAAATTTGATTTATAACTTTTAAGGTTGTTTCTACATGCATTTGGTTATGTGATGATCTTGTGTTACTTGTTCTATAGTTCCATTTGAATTCTGCTCTTAGAGGATAAATATAAAAAATAATGAAATTCAATGTTAGTTTCCTTTGTTACAAAAAAAAAAACAAGAAAGAGAGATAACTATATGTTTTTCTTTAAAATCTAAAGGTGGGCATGAGCCCATTTATTAAAATAAGAGGAACCAACAATATTTACAATGACTAGTCCCAATTAAAACCTAGTCCAACAAAAAATTAAAGAAAAATCAAATGTTAATATAGAAACCACTTGGAATCGAGTCCCAAACAAACAAATGCTTGTAGATGAAACTCAGCCCTTGTCCCTTCATCTTCTCTGAAGGTTGCGAGTCACAACTTCGATAGTTCTTCCACATGGATGAGATTTCACTCTTGTAAGATAAAGCATAAACCTTCTGTGCTTCGATTGGTCTAACCCTACTTCTCTCTGCTACAGTGCAACAACTTGTCTATGAAATTCTAAATCAAGCAACGACCAAGATTAGTGGAATTTCAGATCCATTGAACTAGCGCATACCCCTTGCTGAAACCTAGAGGTGAGTAGATTTGTACATAAATGACTTGCTTTGAAGTATTTTTCTCTACTGATAATCAATTTATGCTTTATACAGTCAGGCATCATGATAATGAAATTAAATTTAGGCTCGATCAACCTAGATAAGATTAGAACTCCCTCTCCTGAAATCCATATCCGATGGATTGAATACCACAAATGGGATTAATTAATACCACCATCTAAATTTAGATCAATTAGAAAAAAAAACACTAATTCTATGTTTCTTTGAGGTTGAATCTGAGTCTAATACTATTCAACAACAATACTAGACTCATAAGTGATATGCACAATTAGAAATCAGAACCTCAAGCTATACTCATAGGTATACTAGACATTACAAAATTCAAAATAGTTCAAATGTGTGTTGTTTTTCAAAGAAATATACAAAATATATACCCCTTAAATGATAATATATACATTTATTTTCTTACCTCAGTCGTTTAAGCATTGTTACTATTTTATTGGAAGTTTAGGCCTTTATATCTTAATGGGCATTTCTTTAGTTCCTCACCAATCCATTTCACATTTCTCCAGTAAAAACTTTGAAAAAAAGTAGCCACCACGAACTAGTATAATGGCTCACCAAGGCATCATAAAGAGGTCAATAGGTGTTTGGTGATACAATGAAGAACTAGTTCTGAGGTTCTAACATCGAGTCAAACGATCAATGGTCACCAACACACACATATAATTTAGGGATCTTGGATGAGCGTTAAGCCCCATCATACATTTTCCTATGAAGTTTTAGACAAACAAATGCTTGTAGATGCAGCTCATCCCCTGTCTCTTCATTTTCTCTGAAGGTTACGAGTCACAACTTCGATAGTTCTTCAACATGGATGAGATTTCAGTCTTGTAAGATCAAGCATAAACCTTTTGTGCTTTGATTGGTCTAACCCTACTTATCTCTACTACAACACAACAGCCTCTCCATGAAATGCTAAATCAAGTAACGACCAAGCTTAGTGGAATTTCAGATCCATTGAACTAGCGCATACCCCTTGCTAAATACTAGAGGTGAGTAGATTTGTATAGAAATGACTTGCTTTGAAGTATTTTTCTCTACAGATAATCAATTCATGTTTTATATAGTCAGGCATCATGGTAATGAAATTAAATTTAGGCTCGATCAACCTAGATAAGATTAGAAATCCCTTTCCTGAAATCCATATCTGATGGATTGAATCCCACAAATGGGATTAATTAATAACACCATCTAAATTTAGATCTATGAGAAAAAAACACTAATTCTATGTTTCTTTGAGGTTGAATCTGAGCCTAATACTATATCAACACCAATACCAGACTCATAAATGATATGCACAATTAGAAATCAGAACCTCAAGATATACTCATAGGTATAATAGACATTAAAAAATTTAAAATAGTTCAAATGTGAGTTGTTTTTATAAGAAATATCCAAAATATGTACCCCTTAAATGATAATATATATATTTATTTTCTTACCTTAGTCGTTTAAGCATTGTTACCATTTTATTGGAAGTTCAGGCCTTTATATTTCAATGGGCATTTCTTTAGTTCCTCACCAATTCATTTCACAATTCTCCAATAAAAACCTTTGAAAAATAGCAGCCACCACGAACTAGTAGAATGGATTACCAATGTATCATAAAGAGGTCAATAGGTGTTTTGTGATACAATGTCGAACCAGTTCTGAGGTGCTAACATTGAGTCAAAGGATCAATGGTCACCAACACACACACATATAATTTAGGGCTCTTGGATGAGCGTTAAGCCCCATCGTATATATTTCTATCCATATTTTTACAATCATGTACTCTACTGTCTCCTGTTTAAGTCCAAGTGTACCCCAATAGTTTTACCTGGTGAGGGATTCTTTTACCGTCCCAATTGAGGAATCTGGCAATGCATATATATCACAAATTTCCCGATCGTACACTATAAATTTATGCCCCCTTGTACACTTCATTGGTGCCTCCACAACCTCGTGGTCGTCCACAGTATTGTTACAAAATCCACAAAAATTTCATGTGATAGTACATGTAACTAAACAAACTCTTTATGGTTGTACTTTGTATATTCCCAATCAACCAAAACAACAGAAGCAGCGACATTCTCTTTGTTGTATACGGTCGTATGATGCACTCATCTACTAACGATTATATGACATACAACCAAGACGATATCGTTGCACATTTGCTATGGTTAATTGTTAATATATGATATAGAACCAAAATGAGGTTGTCGAGATGCATATACAATCAGATAACATTGTTGTGGCTTATTGTAACTAAACCACAAATGACTATTAGGTAAAAGAGGTACCAAGTCATTCTACAATGGGTCAAAAATTGACCACGGATGGCCAGGAAGGCTGAAGGCCTCTGTACTGGCGGATTACTCAGATGGGGATGATAAAAGCGTCTCTAGCTGGGTAACGTCGTTGAGGTAGACTTGTATTACCTAAGTGACACTAGAGGGTTGAGAGGTACGCAGATGGACAAAAAACATGTAATGCGGTGCAATTTTGATCCATGTACCCTCATTATATACCAGCGTTGGTTCCTAACGATCACTTGACTCGAAGTGAACACCTCACAATATATGTTGCATCTTAAGCACAAAACACTTTTTGGCCTTGATATGATGCTTTGTTTAGCCATTCTTCTTGTTGGTGTGTGTTGCATTTTTTGAAAAGGACTTTGTTGGAGTTCAATTGAGAAATGATTTGGTGAGAAGCTGAAGAAATGTCCATTGAAATATATAGGATAAGAACTCACAATAAAATGGTAACAATTCTTCCATGAATAAGGTTAAATGTTATATGTATTGATTATAATTAAGGGGTAATTCTTAATATTTCTTAAAGCAACAACTCAACTCTTACCTGTTTTGGATTTTGCAAACACCAAATACAATATTTTTTCCCGCTTCCTCTTCTTTTTTCTTTTTTGCTTATTAGACTCATTAATTCAAGTGTTAGACTATGAAATGAGATTTCCTACTTTATTCAATTTACGATTATTTATTTTATTTTTATGAAAGTAAGTTTAGTGTTATATTGTTTATACATCAATCTAGTAACCATATGTATTGACCCTCAAGGTTATTTGCTTGCTTTTATGTTTTATTATTGTTTTGACCATTCTTGTAGTTTCTATGTTGTATTTTTGAATTTTTGAGATGGGTGCATACTTCCTAAGGTGGTTGGGAGATCTTTGAGTGAGTTTCCTTATTTTGGGGCCTAAATATGGTAGTGTTGGCTTTTGTCAATATTCCTAGTAAATGGGCTCATATGACATTTTTGTCTACATCGTTAGCTCTGAAACATCGATTTTGTCCTACTAGGACCTTTGGTTTAGATCATGTAGTTGTCGGATTGAGATTGAATTTCTTGTCTAATTGGTTGTTTTTGATTATTAAATGGTAGTGTTGACTTCGGTCAACATTTCATCTAGATGACCTCCATTGGTTATTTCATTGATTTTGCTGAGTCTGAAATATCATTTTTGGTCAGGTGGCATATTCATTTTGCATTCATTAGACCTCAACTAAATTTAGAGGGTCCATTTGAAATTTGGGATTTTAACCCAAGTTGTTGGTGCAATAGTTGTTGAAGCAGACGCTCCCGCAGAGCTTGGCTCATTTTAGAGATGCCACTTCAACGGATTCCAGTCGCACCAGTGAAGGCTGCTGATGTCAGTTGGAGAGCACAACGGTGGATATTTTTGGTAAAATTTTTTGAATAACTACTCACAAGCTGAAAATGGGATATAAAATTTGATTTATAATTTTTAAGGTTGTTTCTACATGCATTTGGTTATGTGATGATCTTGTGTTGCTTGTTCTATAGTTCCGTTTGAATTCTGCTCTAGTGAAATTCAATGTTATTTTCCTTTGTTACAAAAAAACAAGAAAGAGAGATAATATCACTCCCCGAGCTACCCTCGAGACGCGGACACGGGACCTAGGACCACAAGTGATCCCAAACTAACCCTGCTGGCATGATCATGAGCATACGAAAGATAATAAATTGATGCGGAAACTAAATCATAAATAAAAATGAAAAGATGGGGAATACCCATATACTATAATTGAGATATATGAAAAACTGACAAGTTTAATACAAGGAAGATATTAACTCAATACTAAGCTGAATATATCTATGTCTGAAAATAGCCTCTAACTTACTAGAAATGCTTGGACATGCCCCCATCTAAGTCTAGCAAGACTGAAACTAAAGGACTAAAAATACTGAAAAGAAATTCATTACTATTTTCCTCAGAGAATGAGGACTCACCACTGATTCTATTGAACTGGAGATCGGGAACCGATCTAAGCGTGATCTGGATGCTGAGGACCTGAACCTACATCACGAGAAGATGCAGCGCACGTATGCGTCAGTACTTGAAATGTACTGAGCATGCAGGATAGAGTAAAGCTGAAATAACATATAATTGAACAAAGCAATAAAGCAATGAAATAATATGCATAAGATGAGATACTGAATCTGAACTAACTGAATGCAATGACCAATTTATAGCATGCTGACTGAATACTGAATGAACTGTAAATGTGGTCAATGCAATAGAGTCTTACTGAACTGTGGGAGCTACTAATAACCGATAATAAAACCACATGAGCTAAATGTGGAGTGTAATGTATACGCCCCATCGAGAGGACCCAATATACCCTACTAGAGGTATAGAGGCATGTTGGCGTGATCACTGAAATGATGCCCATAAAGGGGACTTACAACCTACGTGGCTAGTAGTTCTGGGACTATTTGGGTACGCTGAACCCTAGTCCAACTCGGTATTATGCTACTCCCAATAGATTAAGTGATTAACACATTATGACTGAATTTCTGTAATACTGGATAGCTCAAAACTGGACATGCAAAACTGAGAATGCAACAATTAATCTGATAATGATGCACTCATAAACTGAGACATGTATAACTGAATACTGAAATATCTGACCTAGCATTTGTAATTCAAGAACTAAAGAAATACATAGCTAGGGTTCTGGAATTCATGCAATAAACTAAATATTAACATACTAATATGATTTGGAACATATGCATAACAAATTCATGATAATCTGTTGAAGTTCTAGGAACTCTAGGTCTGTTCATAATCATGGAATCAAGAATCTGATTGAATTCTAGGGACCTAATGGATTAAAGGAACCCACTAGTGAAATCCCACATACCTGGTGACGAATTCCACGGAGAAATCTTTAGATTTTGGGGCTGGAACTGATGGAACCTTGCTGCGTTCTTGAACTAGGGTTCTTGACCTCTCTTCTTCTCTTACGCTCTAATTTTTCTAAGTTTGATTAATGATTTGACTTAGGTAAGTTCTAGTTATGTTTCTAGGCTTAAACTGACTAAAACCTCATGATTTAGGGTCTAAACGACGTAGCTTAGGGGTTAAACAAAATAGGAAAAGACCAAAAGACCCCTAACTTAACTACTGTCGGAGTGATCGACGAACTGGACCTACGGGCCATAGGTTAATCTACGGTCTGTAGATTGAGGTCGTCGATCAAATTTGCTCGGACGGGCTTCACTAAAATGAGCATAACTTTTTACTCAGAGGTCGGATTTTAGCAACCTCGGTGGCGTTGGAAAGAGGATTCAATTATCTATCATATCAAAGGTCATGAGACACATAATTCCTTTTGTGCTAATAGTTATGACCATTTGAAGTTGACCCAATCAATAGTTTTCATCTAATTGGCTGCTGACCCTCACCTACGGTCAGACCTACAAACCGTAGATCGAACGATGGTCTGTGTTGGTCGGCCGTCGTTTGCGTCAGAGGCTAGGTAAAGAGGGCCTCAATCCACGGACACAGATCACGGACCGTGGTCTGACCTACGGACCGTGGGTCTGTCCGTGGGATGAGATTTAATCGATTTTCTGAGCTGGGTTTAGGGAGGGGTTGCAGTCGTGAACCACGGACCACCAGCACGGGCCATGGTCTGACCTACGGTCCGTGGATGGCAACCGTGGGTTGCACCAACAACTTTTCAAAATCTACACTTTTGGTCTATTTCGGATACGGGGTGTAACATTTTCTCCCCCTTGGGACCATTCGTCCTCGAATGAAGACTCAACTAGCTGAAATGGAGGGAGAGGGCTGCAATCCCTACCACTAAACACTGAGATCTGAATTTCTGACTGAACTGAGTTCCAAGAACATTCAAATACGCTGAAAATGCAAGTACAACTGAAGGAACATGATTCTAAGACTGAATTTACGCATGAATGACTGAAAAACTGAAGAGGAACTGTTACCTCAAGCTGGAATGGAATCGGAAGAAAAGAGGTTAGGATACTTGGACTTTATGGCTGCTTCTGTTTCCCAAGTAGCTCCCTCTACGGACTGACTCCTCCACAAAACCTTGACTGATGCGACTTCTTTGTTTCTCAACCTTCTAACTTGACGATCAAGAATCTCAACTGGTACATCCTCATAAGAAAGGCTATCTTTTACAGCCACAGTCTCTAATGGCACTACGGATGCTGGATCACCCACACACTTCTTCAAAAGTGAAATGTGAAAGACTGGATGCACTGTTGCTAAGTCTGTTGGCAACTCTAACTCATAAGCCACTTTACCAATCCCTTTCAAGATCCGGTATGGGCCTACATTTCTGGGACTGAGCTTTCCTTTCTTGCCAAATCTCATCACCCCCTTCATAGGTGACACTTTCAGGAAAACCCAATCATCAACTTGGAACTCTAGTTCCCTTCTTCTCACATATGCATAAGACTTCTGGCGACTCTGGGCAGTCTTAAGTCTATCTCTAATGAGTTGCACTTTCTCCATACCATCAAGGACTGAATCTGGTCCTATCAAGAATGATTCACCTACTTCAAACCAACCAACTGGAGATCTACATCTACGCCCATACAAAGCCTCATAAGAGGTCATCTGAATGTTGGAATGGTAACTATTATTGTAGGCGAACTCAACAAGAGGAAGGTGATCATCCCAACTACCCTTGAAGTCGATTACACAAGCTCTCAACATGTCCTTTAAGGTCTGAATGGTACGCTCTGCCTGACCATCCGTCTGTGGATGAAATGCTATGCTAAGGTTAACCTGAGTACCAAGATCCTTCTAAAATGACTTCCAGAAATGAGAGGTAACCTGAGGACCTCTATTTGAGATGATAGACAAAGGAACCCCAAGAAACCTCACAATCTCATTAATGTAAAGCTTGGTGTAATCCTCCGCCGAATCTGTAGTCCTGACTGCCAAGAAGCGAGAAGACTTAGTAACCCAACCAACAATCACCCAAATGGAGTCATGCTTTCTGCGAGTACGAGGTAAACCTGTGATAAAGTCCATGTTGGTCACTTCCTACTTCCAAGTAGGAATGTCAATCTCTTGAATCATGCCTCCTGGAGTAGGAATGTCAATCTCTTGAATCATGCCTCCTGGTTTCTGATGTTCTACCTTGACTTACTGGCAATTGGGGCACTTAGCCCCAAAGTCTGCTATATCTCTTTTCATACTATTCCACCAATAGACTTCCTGCAGATCGCGGTACATCTTAGTGGCGCCTGAATGGATTGAATATCTGGAGTTATGGGCCTCTGCAAGAATATGTTGTCTCAACTCTCCCATATTTGGAACACATAATCGACCATGGTAGCGAAGCACACTATCTCCCTCTTGGGAGAAAACCTCCACTCTCTAATTGTGGACTGCACCCTTAAGCTCAAGCAAGATTGGATCACTGTCTTGCTTTTCCTTAACCCCTACTACCAAAGAAGATTTTTCCCCATTTTGAACCGTTACACCACCATATGATATGCTCATAAGACGAATTCCTAGGCGAGCAAGTCTGTGAACATCCTTTGCTAGCTCTCTTCTTTCTTCCTCAACATGTGCTACACTACCCATGGATAATCTGCTAAGAGCATATGCTACTACATTTGCCTTACCCGGATGGTAATGCACGCTCATATCATAATCTTTGAGGAACTCAAGCCACCTTCTCTGGCGAAAATTCAACTCTTTCTGGGTGAATACAAACTGGAGGCTCTTATGGTCTATGAATATATCTACTAACATAGATAAGATTAGAAATCCCTTTCCTGAAATCCATATTTGATGGATTGAATCCCACAAATGGGATTAATTAATAACACCATCTAAATTTAGATCTATGAGAAAAAAACACTAATTCTATGTTTCTTTGAGGTTGAATCTGAGCCTAATACTATATCAACACCAATACCATACTCATAAATGATATGCACAATTAGAAATCAGAACCTCAAGATATACTCATAGGTATAATAGACATTAAAAAATTTAAAATAGTTCAAATGTGAGTTGTTTTTATAAGAAATATCCAAAATATGTACCCCTAAAATGATAATATATATATTTATTTTCTTACCTTAGTCGTTTAAGAATTTTTACCATTTTATTGGAAGTTCAGGCAGGCCTTTATATTTCAATGGGCATTTCTTTAGTCCTCAACAATTCATTTCATATTTCTCAAATAAAAACATTTGAAAAAATGCAGCCACCACGAACTAGTAGAATGGATCACCAAGGCATCATAAAGAGGTCAATAGGTGTTTTGTGATACAATGCAGAACTTGTTCTGAGGTCCTAACATCGAGTCAAAGGATCAATGGTCACTAAGGCTGGCAATTGGACTGGACCGGATCAACAGGACCGGTTTTACCGGAACCGGTCCTCGTTACCGGATTTATTTACCGGAACCTGGTCTTACTAGAACCGGTTTTACCGGGAATTCCCAAAGGTTCCGCCCGGTCCCTTAGTTACCGGATAGGAACCGGTTTGGACCGGACCGGAACCGGTTCTTACCGGATCATTGTGTACCGGTAATTTTTTATTTTTTTTATTAACTTTAATTATTATATAATATTATATTATTAAAAAACTTCAATTTAAAACTTTAAACTTTAAAGTAAACTTTAAAGTTTCAATTGAATTCAAGTTTAAACTTTAAAGTTTAAAGTTTAAAATTGACTTTAAATTTTAAAGTTTATATTGAATTTAAAGTTTAAAATTGACTTTAAAGTTTAAAGTTTATATTGAATTTAAAGTTTAAACCTT
>JAJOOR010009087.1:0-30393 GCA_036250505.1 Solanum acaule
TGCCCACGTGGACATAAAAAATAATGTAAAATTATAAATAGTAATGTGTCCACGTGGGCACATATATACCTTTAAAATACACTATTAAATAGTTCAGGAGGTAAAAAATACGGTATTAAATAGTCTAGGGAGGTAATAGGTCCTTATGAAAGTTTAGTATCGTAACAACAAATTCGACCAAAATTAGGATATTTTTCAGACTCTTATCCCCTTTATGTATAATAAGGACATTTTTTTGTTTTACAGTCATCATAGCCTATGTGCTGCTTCTAGTTTGACTTATTCTGGGGAAAAAAAATTGTGATATATTTCAATGAAGTGACCTGCAAAATCCTAGATATATTCAGAAAATGATGATGATGATGATGAATAAGATCAACATAATTTGAAAATCTCTTGGATAAGAAATGAAGAAAATTGACTAGGGGAGATAAAAGGTCAAAAATATGTATATTTAGGTATACTTCCAAAAAAATAATCATTTCCTTTGGTTTCATATTTAATTAATTATTTGTATGGGGAAATGGTGTTGAAATGTGAAGTTCTTGTTTTATTGCACTTAATGACATAGTTATAAATGAATTTAGGTTTGTAATACACGTAATACATCAAATGTCTCTTAATTAATTATGTCAGTAAATATAATCTTTATGTCCTTAATTACTTATCCACTTTTTCTTTTTTTACTTGTCCCTTTTTACAAATCAAGAAATGGCAATTTCTTTTAATTTATTATACCCTTAATTAATTATTTTGAAAAAGGTAGAATTTTTGAAAATCTTAAATTTTTAATTCATCCACTTTATAATTAATAGTGGTAAAATAGTAAATTTACTATGTGAATCATTATTTTATTAATATGCGTGTCAATTCAAAAGTGAACAAGTAATTATGTACGGAGGGAGTACTTAGACACTCAAATTATGATTTACTTAGATATACTTTAGTTTGTAATATTACGTATCTTATTAGGTTTTGGTGTCTCTAGATACGTCTAGATATATGTATCTCGGATATATGAGGTCAAAATTATATATAATTTGTTCTAAATACATTGTATCCAAGTGGATTCAGATGTATATTATAACAAACCTCTCTGATCCCTTGCCCCTCTCTCATCTTGCTCGTCACTCTCCCATGTACTATGTATCCCAAATACATGTGAATCACACCAGATACATACAGAATCTAGTGTGTACTTAGTGTGATTCTCATGTATCTGGGATACATACGAATCTCGCTCGCCTGTCTCCCCAATCTCACTCGCTTCTCTCTCATTTTGGTGTATCTGATAATAAAAAATACATGTATCTACATGTATTTTCTTCAATAAATGGTAAAACACTCTTAATTAGTAGTAAGATACGTAATATTTTGAAAGTATATGTAATAATAATATATATGGTAGTGAAGTATATGTAATAATAATATATATGGTGTGCCTCAACTCTAAAGTGCACATCATATAGATATGTTAATCAACTAAAACATGTCACCTCTTTTGGTTATACACATTTACCTTAATAAGCCATAAAATCTCATGTATGTTCAAATTGAGATTGACGTGTATTATTAAAAGAGATTGATGTCAATATTTTTTGTATTTAACTTAAGTCTTAATAGCGATGTTTGAGAACACGCAACAAAAAAAAAATCATTATTTGAATTGAAAGTCTCTTGTAAAAATATTTTATCATATATTGAGATGTTCAACTGGAATAAATCGTAAAAGGTCGAATATAAAAGTGAAATTTAATGAAAAGTTAAAAAGGAAAAATAGACGTATTTTAAGGTTTAATAATTGTACTGAGTAAAAGGATATAACCATGATATTCTGTCAATTAAGTATTAGTCTGATCATATGCTTAATTACTATAAGTTAAAGATAAATTAAGATTCTCATATAAACATCTCTTTGTTTTAGTTCTTATTTGCAATGTTCAACTAAGGTTCTGCAATAGTTGTATTGTAAATAATATTTTGATGTGTATTTTATTTGAGATGAAAGTTTATCTAAATTATTTTTATAAGTAAAAATAAGGTATGCGTATTATTTTTATAAGTAAGAATAAGGTATGCGTATTATTTTTATAAGTAAGAATAAGATATGCGTATACAAACATAGGGACGAATTTATATAGAAGATGGGGTGTCATGGCATCCAAAATGCTTGGTTAAAATTTTCTATATGCACTTATGTGTTCCTTAGAAGAAAGGTATGTGTACACATCATTTTTCGCAGATTATATTGAATATATTATTTTAAACTATAATTCATATTTTAGTATTGAGAAGTCCCACTTTGAGAGTAAATTAATGGATATCAAACATAGATTGAAAAATTAAAAAAAATAGGATTTAAATAATTTGAATTGATGCCAAAAAATCCTATATTTTAAAGGTAAATTGATACTTGATACGAGTGTAACATTTAAATAACTATAACTCGAGTAATTCAAGTTTATATCGATAAGTTTTACTCTAAAGGTAAAGCATTTCCTACCAAATATCATAAATATTTTTTTTTACATAATTGTTAAATAAATATTGTAAAATCACAATAAAGATCAAATACAACAATGGCCAATATGAGATTTTCATTAAGCGGGGTCGCGATTTAGTATCTACTTTCTTTGTGTCGAATTAGTTTCAATTTATGTAACACTATTTTCGATTGTATGATCAATGTGACGTGGATAGCATCAGCAAATGACAAGACGACATGTCATATCCAAAACCAAAAGGCATACGATGGGGGCCCTCTATCTTAGTTATAATATTAATAATTAATAATACTAAGAACGTACTAAAATCCTCATTGACTTTTAACATATGGTATACAAAAATAAATCTTTTGTATGACGTTTCCTCTGATTAGATCCTTTTTCAACTCACAGAATCTCTTTGATTTGTCAACAATCTTTTCTTTTCTTTTTTTTATACAAATTTAAATAAAAAGTTATATTATATTATATAAATCACTATCCCTTATAGTTCGAAAACTTTTCAATTGTAATGGTTCAATCTGTTAGTGATATTGTTTGTTTTGGGTCTAGGTCTACATAACTTTAAAACGCATCAAGTCGGTTTATTTATATATCCAACATTTCGCCTGTGTTTTTACCGATGTGAGATTTCTTATCTTAAGTTAGGATGTCACACCAACTCTAGCTCGTCTCATATTAACTTGAGAACCACCTCTAATTTATAGTTGTTGCAGTAATTGAATCGTGGATCATAAACTTATTATATATATATATATATATATATAAATTATCATCCCTTATCCCTTATCGTTCAAAAACTTTTGAACTCTACCTCGTCTCTTACTAATTTGAGAACCATCTCGAATTTATAGTTGTTGCAACAATAGGACCGCAGACCATGTCCTTATATATAAATCATCATTCCTTATTGTTCGAAAATTTTCAACTTGTCCCGTCTCCTGCTAACTTGAGAACCACCTCGAAGTTATAGTTATTGCAGTAATTAAAGTGCGGACCATGACCTTATACATAAATCACCATCCTTTACCTGTTTCAGAACTTTTGAACTCTACCTCGTTTCTTACTAACTTGGAAATTACCTCTAATTTATAGTCCTTGTAGCAATTGTAACGTAAATCATGACCTAATATATAAATCACCATTTCTTACCATTCAAAAAAATTCAACTCTACCTTGCCTCTTACTAACTTGAAAACCACATGTAATTTATAGTTATTGCAGCAATTGAAGTGTGGACCGTGACCTTATATGTAAATCACCATTCCTTATTATTTGAAAACTTTCGAACTCTATCTCGTCTCCTACTAACTTGAGAATCACCTCTAATTTTATAGGCATTGGAGCGTAAACCATGATCTAATAAATAAATCACTATTCCTTACCATTCAAAAAAAATCAACTCTACCTAGTCTCCTATCGACTAGAAAACCACCCCTAATTTATAGAAAAAAGTTGATAAATAAGGAAATAACTCTTTATTAACTACAAACAAATGGATTAATATCAAATATCACTCTTATGGTAATTTGATTTACAAATATTGTTAGCATAAACTTTAAGACAGCTAGCCAAGAAAGGCCTCTGTTTTTTTGAACTAATTCTAAAATTCATTCATTATATTTCTATTTCAAGTAAATTATGCAAAATACTGTATGTAGTGAAACAAAAGATTACATTTTTGTTTCTTTCAACTCATGCTATACATTATTTATTCTCTCATATTTTTTATTTAAAGACAAACACTAAGAATTGCAGTTAATGAATTACAATTGGCCAGTATCACTCTTTTAGTTAGAAAAAAAATCAGTTGTTAGCCTTTGATCATAGATTTTTAAATCAAATTAATTTTCGAATATCTATTTTACCATAAAATTTGATAAGATTTTGAAAATTTATCTTCAACATACCAAAACCTAGAGTTGATCGATTTTTAGAGAAATTTTTCTTTCACTCACAAAATTCAAATTTTTGCCCGAACAGAATTTTAAATTTTAAAATTTCAACTTCAAAGTTTATAATCAAATTAGAGCTTAAACTTTTGTGATATTTGGCTAATTCAAACACTAAAAAATGAAACAAAAAAGGATAATTAAAGAGAGAAAATATATAAAGGAACCATATTTTATATTTCTTTTATATATATATATATAGCTAATAGATTTGCTTACAACTTCTTAGCTCCCAAACAGAACTAACCCCACATACTAAAACAAAATATTTAAACATAGACAAAAAAAAACCATATATTCCTCTTACCTATATAACTAAAAAAACACCAACAACCATAACTTCCTACTTTTTGACCCCCTTACTAATAATAATATTTAACACCCCCCAAAATAAAATTAAAAAAAGTAACATAATATTAGTTCAATGACTAGATGGACCCCTTGATTTTTTCTTTTCTTTTTTTCACTTTTTCTTGGATTTTGATGAAGCATTCTTGGATGAAGAACAATTTGTGAGATTGAGATCAGGAATTGAATTGTTTTTTCCTCCTCCATTGTTGTTGTTATTATTGTTGGTGTTGTTGCTAGGACCAGCTTGTGATAACCTATGTTTGAGTTCACTTAAAAGTTGTTGATTTTCTTGATTCAATAACTCTGCCTTTTTCCTTAGCCTTTCATTTTCAGCCATTATGTAGCAATTTTGCAAGTAGAGCTTTGAGTTAATTCTGTCCATTTCCTGCAAAAATTAACAAAAAACAAAAACATCAGTATATTTTTCGGAATCTTGAAAAATGTATGAATCCTTCGAAAGAAAAATAGTGCATTTCTGAAGAATCTGACACTATATCGAATCCTTCAAAAGAAATATACATCTAATATACACGATACATGTGCGATAATATATTTAAAGGGTACATGTTACTTAGCGAACATGTTATAACAAAGTTAAAACTATTGAATGCACTTGGCATTTATGATTTACCTACAAAGAGGAGTTTGAGAAAAATGGGAAAAAAGGAAAGGAAATGATGATATGCATAGGGGGGGAATTAATGTGAATGTGTAAAGGAAAGTATAGTAGGAGAAATCATTACAATTCAAAGAAAACAAATGATCAAAAATTTAGAAAGAAAAAAAAAAACACAACAAAAAAGCAAATAGAATAAGGAAAAACAAAATCTTCAAATCTTCACACTTTCAAGAATTGGTACTTTTTTTTCTTCTTATTTATTATTGTTTACCTCACTTGGAAGACAAGAATATATAAAGTATATAACAAGAGACAAACTTGTTATTTACACACACAAAAAAAAAAAGGGAATTTGTTATATTCCCAAGTTGAACATGCAATGAAAAAAAAAAAGTTTCAAGAAACAATATACAATATAATGTTTATTCCTAAGAAGACATAAAAACATAACCTTTTGACAATTTAAGTTTATGAGAGGAGACAAAAGGAATAAGAAAGTTTTCAAAAGTTGTAAAATATTAAAAGAAAAAAATGTACCAATTTTTGAAAGTTTTGGGGTTGTGGGGTGGGGAGTGGGGTGGATTCTTGATTTTTTCAAAAAAGATTACCTTTTGGTTAGTTATAGAACAAGAAGTATAGTAGCTAGAAGAAGAAAGAAGATTTTGTTTGGTGAGTTTATCACTTACAACAAACAACAACTTATACTTCTTGGGCAGTAAAAACAAGAGATATATATAGTGGAAAAAGTTAGTAAATCTTTGGGGTAAGGGGGGTAGGGTGGGGTGGGTGGAGTGGGGGTAGGGGGGACAAGGCTTTTTGTATCTCTTTTTCTATCTGCACAACAATCATGCATGTGTAAGCATGGAAGGCGGCTTGTGTATAATTGTATAGTTGTTGTATCTATAGGCAAGGACTTAAAACCTTCTTCTTTGATTCTACTATGGTAATGATTACTGGCTCACGGATTCAGAATTTGAAATTTATGAATTATTACACTAACTTTAAGTTTAACATGTCACATTTTATGTATTTTTAATTTATGATCGTAAGATTTAATTTTTACTTTTTTTTATATATATTATACATAAGGTTTAGGAGAGAGTTGTTGAGTTTCCTTGAAGGTTAAAATTTACAAATAGTCATTTTTCAGCTTTTGTAATCGAAAATTATTATCATGAATTTTGAATTTTACATGTAAAACTCAATGACATTCTTGAAATTTTATTTGTGGAATTTGAAACTCAGTGAAAATGACTATTTTATGGTGATAAGATTGAAAGTGATCGTTAAGTGTTATTTTTGCTCTCATATATAACTCGTAGGTTGAACTCTAGATCTAGCATGAATAATTATCGATTTTAGATTTTAATCAAATTTACATACAATTTATACTGTCAAAACTCTGCTACTATCAGTGTATATAACGTAAATTCAGATATTATCCATATATAGGAAAGGATTTATCCTTGTTCCATTCTACTATGATGATGAGTATAGTGTTTTTTTAAGACTAAGGTGATGGAGTCAAGTGAATGATTATAGTTAAAGGGCATTTGAGTCTTTTCATAAAAGACAATAAGGGTATTTCTGTCATTTCATATAGAGATTTGGGCCTTAATATGGGCATTTTGGGCAATTCAAAAGTGTGTCCAATGATGATAGGGGTTTGGCCTTCCAAAGATTCGCAATGATGTTTTGGATTGGTTCGAACCAAGACAGGCCCATCATCACATCCACACCCCACCCCCCTTTTACCCCCCATCCTTAACTATGATTAATTTTTATTTTTTATTTTTTTATTTTGCATAATTCTTCTTTTGTCCTCTTTATAAAAATTTCTTTAGAACATTTATTGTATTAACTTGACTCATTTGCCATTTTGAAGTTTTTTTAATCGGTGTTTGATACTCGTAAAGGATCTGATTAAAACTGAATTCGTAATGAAAAGTACTATATTAGAAGTAGGGGTGTTCACGGTTTGGATAAAAACTGATCCAAACCGAAAAACCAAACCAAACAGATAAAATAAAACCGATTTTATTTGTGTTTGGTTTGGTTTGGTTTTAGATTTTTGAAAACCGATAGTATTTGATTTGATTATGGTTTTATTAGAAAAAACCGAAGAAATAACTGAACCGAACCGAACCAATGAATTATATACATATATTTTATTAATATACATACTTAATATATTGTTTTTATAAACAATTTTAAAGATCTTATACATATTTTCATTAAAATTTCTTTATAATTTACTTATTGAAAGCAAAAATGCCCAAGATGAAACATTTATCTTATTGATTTCATGCATATGAGTGTCTATGATAATTATTTGTGGGACTGAAAATGTTATTGTCTCTTCCTTCTAGGCCAATACAGTGAGTTTTAAAGCTTTATTGATAGTAAATTTAGTGATCAAAAGTTCAGTAATTTAAGTCATTCTAACTATTTTTCGTTTTGAATGGATTGTTGTCACTTTTTTCACATTTTAAATGAATTGTTTCTTTTACTTTTGTGTATGGTTAATAACCGAACCAAACCAAACCGAAACCGATAATCACCAAACCGATAAATGTATATTATATTTGGTTTGGTTTGGTTTTGATAATTTTAAAACCGATTAAATTGGTTTGATTTTGGTTTTGACCAATAACCAATCCAAACCAACCCGTGAACACCCCTAATTAGAAGTAAAGCTCTCATCCAAAGGTAGTTTCATATCGGATATTCGAACTTAAGACATTTAATTAATTAAGATGATGAAGTATTTGTCTAGTTGAAACTAGGTTATTATGTAGATCGTATTTGGTGGTTTTGAGGGGCAAATTTGGAATTTGGAACCTTACTATTGGAGCTAAAAAGAGGTTGTTTGTCTATTAATTTGATTCTTATATTAGGAATCAAAAATGAAAATTGATTAGACAAAATAAGGTAATTTTTAAAACTAATTATATTCAATAAAGATGGAATAATACATATACGTAAAAATGTGATAAGATAGTTGAAATTTCTTATAGAGAAAATTTTACTATTTTATCCTTTTATAGCTATTTTACTATGTGTGAGTCTGAATAAGATGTTTAAAAAAGTAAAATAAAATAGAAAATGTGTATTCATATGTGTTCACATTTTTTGAAAGTTTTTTAGATTTCGAATAATACCGATAATTAAGCTAAATTGAGTGAGTGAATTAATATTATGCATGATAGTGTTTTGTTTTTTAGTTAGGTAAAATTAATGCTAATAATAATCATAATTATTTCTGCCAAGGTATCATAAAGTAAGCATTATTTTTGCCATATTAAGTGTGATTAATTTGAAATAATTATGAGATTTCTAATTTTACAGATGGACTAACCTCATGAGTTATGAGTGCATTAACGTGAAAAATGAAAAGTTTTTTTTTGGATAGAAGCATCATATTCTTTTTAATTTTCTTTTGTCATTCATGTTAATAATGTTTTGGTTTAATATTCTTTTTAAAATCATAGGTTTTTTTCTCGTGAATTTTGATAAAGGCCAATTTTCTTTTGCTTAAATTTGATTAATCGTCGATTTAGATATTATCTATGACATTATTTACTTTAATCTTCTATGCAATTTAAGTTTAGCAATGGACGTTCCATTTGTAAAAGAAAAAAATTTACTTTTTGCTTATATGTTCAAATATGGGCTCGGGTTGATAATAATTGTGGTAGTAACGTTTCAAAGCTCAACTATTATTGACCTGATGCGTCAATCATGCGTAATTTCAGAATTTTTCTGTAAACGAATCAAATCTTGACAGTTCAAGTGAATATTATTAGTGAAACAAATATTTAATTATTTTAATAATAGTTTATGGCATGTGAATACATATTTGATTTTTTATTATTGGAGTATGATCAGTAAATGTAGAAAAAACATTAGTGTTGCATTTGATTAATACAAACTATGTTAATGATAATATTTAAAAAAAAACTTGAATCGTAAATTTTTTATGGTTTTAATTTAATATATATTAATTTACACTTTTTATATTTTGTAAAATCGAATAATAAATATTCATTAAAAAGAGTATTTTTTTTATTAATTATTAAAAAGAGTAATTACTAGTTAGCTAAAGAGGGTTATTATGTTTGTTTGTTTTTGGGCTTCTGGCTTATTTATTGCAAAGTGTATTTGTTCTGAAAATACTAATGATGACAAAACCTATATAGCTAAAATAAATAATAATGGCATCTAGACTTTCTGTTTATTCTTTCTTAATTAATAATAAATACTACTAATAAATAAAAACCCTCTGCTTTTTGCAGCAATTGAAATTAATTTAGTCTATTTTTATTTATTTTTGTTATAATAATAATGATTTTGGTTTCATAAATGAATGGTAATGGCAGCATTCATAAAAAAGATTTGCATGGCCATAGATGTCAAAGGGCATTCATTTTAATTGAATTGAGTACACCCCCCATCCATATTCATCATCACTTTCCTACATTTGCCTGTTAACTACAATTATTCACTTAGCCCTTCTTTTTACCCATTCAACACCAACACACACAAGGGGTAATTCAACCCCACCCCCACCCCATTATGATCGGATGACAAGTGTTCTTTCATTTTTTATCTGAAATTTAGAGTTTGAGTCTTGAAAATATGAAACTGTTTTAAGTAGGAAATGTAATGTATTATGATTAAAATTTGAATTAGTCGAGCTTCAAAATAAGTATCAGACACTACCAATATGAGTTGTGGTACAATGGTGGGACAGTTTCATACTTAAAAAGAGGTTTCGAGTTCGAGTTATGAGTATGAAAAATCGTGTTGGAGCGCTATCCTCTGAATGGACCCTGTAGTTCACAATTAAAATTTAATCGAGGCTCCAATACATATTCTGAAACACCAATTAGAAAATAAAAAAAATATCAAAACACATAGAAAATCAAAATGGAAGCACCCTCCCTCACTACCCGGTGATAATGTGGTTCGAGCCACTTTAGGAATAATTATTATTGATAGGGAGTGTTTTATCCTTTAAAATAAGTCTTTTTATCGAGAGTTGAGATTAATCGAATCCAAAAGTGATTACCACATTGATCCTTAAACTCTCATTCGAGACAAATACTGAATTTTAATTTGATGAATTCAATATTTAGATTTTAACTTTCGATTCATTATAATATTGAAATTTTAGCTTAATATTGATGGTTTGACAAAACACATTGCTTTACTATATCTATTTAATAAGTTTTATATAATATAAATTTAAATTAATCAAATCAATTGATTTGAAATTGAAGATCATGATTAATAATTCCTAAACTTATTAAAGATGAAATTTTGGAAGATTGAGTTGTGGGGTTTGGGGGTAGGGTTAACTCGTGTGTAATCCTATTGAGACATTATTGATACATGTGAAGAGTTCTCATATTTTGGGGTACAAATACATGTGAAGACTTTTAATGTCAATTGAAACTTCTCTTTTTATCTCCACGAGAATTGTGGCGAAGTGATAAGTATTTTTTTATTATTAATCAGAGATATCATGTTTGAGTCCTTTTGAATATGAAGTCATTTTTACTAGAAAACATATTACTCTTTAATGTACTTAAAACTTTTTAATGTAAATTCAAATTAAATTAAATTTTCATACGGATACTGAATATCGAATGAAATAGAAAAAACTTTTTTTTAAAACCTCATTGCAATGACCTCATCACCATTGCAGCTAATAAATTTTAAGTTCACTTTTTATTTCTTCTGAGGTAATTTCTAATCATTTCACATAATACCATTACCCTGCAACTCTAATGATGGATATTTTTTTTTGCTATTATTTATTTTTTCCTGTGGTGCATAGAACCCTACACGTGAGTGTTTATATTTGCTACTCATTTTGTGGACCTACGAATTTAATTTTTATACATCAATAATAATCATATTACGTTATAACATTGTAAAATTATGTGTGATCGAATGATATTACAAAGTCGTAAGATTATGTATAAGGTTGATGCTTATTTAGTGTCGAAAGGTTAAAAAAATATTGGTAATTCAACGAGAATAAATCAGAGATTGTAATTATTATAATAATTTTAAAATGGTAAAATTTGTTATTGGGTAAGTTTCGATCAAGGTTAAAGCATAACAATCTAGATATATTTCAAAAGACTCTCGATAAAATGAAATATCAATGAAGTCATACGATCAAATATTTTATGACGACATATTTTTTGAATTAAGGAATACGAAATATTTTTCCTTTTACGTGAATCCAATTTTTATTCTATCGAAAAAGATCATTTTTAACAACTTTTTTTGCAATTTAATTATTTAATTCAATAGCATTCTGTTAGCTAGAAACAAATCTGAAAAATACTCATATTTTTTAGTACATCAAGTTAAATATATTAATAACAATTTAGGGGTTTAGATGCAATACAGAAAGATCATAAAATTGCTTTTTTGTTTTTTTCTATTTAATTTTTTCCATTTATTATTTAAAAATAAATATTTATTTGGAATTAAATTTGGCCCTTTGTAAAGAGAGTGATAATGATGAGAAGAGAATCTCGAAGACTGCAAAAGTTGAAAATTTTGGTATGGAAGACAGAATAAAATGTTGGTAATTATGTTAAATTTATTAATTATTATTTCAAAACATAATTAATAATTATCCACTTTGTTAGCATGAACAGTTTCCTATAATAAGTTATTATTCTAATAAAATACATTAACTAATCAACTAATTAAGGGATAGTTTACCCTTCTGGTCCCTAATTATAGTATATTTAATCTTTTATTAGGGATCAAAAGTATACATATCAATTAATTAAAGATTATATGTTTTTAATAAAAAATCACAATGTGTTTATTTAGGGACTAAAAGTGCTAATGTGGTTGATCGTTAACCGATTTGTTATATTTTTAAATCCTTTAAAAGTTAGAAAGGGTTTTAAGATTTGATTAATTCAGACTCATTTAGTATAAAACACATTAAAATGGAAAGTGTTTTTTTCTTTAGGAATTTTTTAATTCAATATTCGAATCTAAGACCTAATTGAATACGAAGAAATTCTATTTGTCGACCATTAATTTTAGTAGTAATATATCCTCTTAGTGATGCATTTTCGAGTAAGTGTAAGACTATTCCAACAAACTTATTGTTTAAAGTTAATGTAATACGAATATTAACTAAACATGGATTCATGATTAGTGATGATACCAATTAATTTTCCATATTTGGATTAGAATAAAAATCTTTTTTTTTTTGAAGAATGATGGACCACAAAACTAATAGGTAGTTACATTTTAATTAAAAAAACAAATTAACAATTGATGGGCCACAAATCTATTGAGGTAATTACATTTTTTTAAATACAAAAAAATAATAATGTTTTGGTCCACTTAATCTATAAATTGAAATGGTTAATTAGAAGGGAAATTAGATAGAGATGCTATTGGTGTCAAACCCTAATTAAATATTTATTTAGATGAACTTTTTGTCTGTCTTATGTCTACCTTTTATCCAACACTTTTCATCATGTTTAATTATTTTTACAGCATTGCTAGATTACATTACTAATATCATCACTAGTAGCTCAAGTGAAATGATATGCATTTTAGTTCCACCAAAATCTTTTCTTTTTTTTTTTAATAAAATTAATCAACTTACTATTTTTATTTTTATTGGAGGTAAGATGTATCTACAATATATTTATACCAACTTTTGATCCACAATGGTGAATGGTGGATTGGAAATTATTTAAATAGTAAAATCACTGATATTTATTTTAGAATAGACTACTTATATTATATATTTTGAGGTGCAAGTACTTTTCTTTTGAATCTTACGTGAACGTAAAATAGTTGGTTCATTCGAGTATTTGAGGAGTCCCAAATTTATCTCCTTATATAGTATTAGGCCCATTTATTGAGTTGTTTTTTTTTTGTTGGGAAAACTATACAAATTAGACATATTCGATAAAATAGTTATTTCAATTGGACTCCATCTAATGTATTTACCTTGATTAGATTCACGGTCCAAATTACTTACCCAACTGCTTTCTTGTGCTATTCACTGAACCACTGCTTATTCATCATTGATATATATATGTGTGTATATGCATAATCTAATGGTATCAAAGAGTAATTGAGTAGTATTTTTACTGAAGTATTATTTCTTTCTCTATAATACCATCAGAGTATATGTATACTTTAATGCTTCAGTTGATAGGCTCGTGCAGAGAGAATGTTGAATTGTCCCACATCGATGAGTGGAATTGGCAAAATTCTCAATGTGGTTTTAGGTTGTTGTAATTACACTTAAATTAACTTTTAAAATTGAGTTAGATTTAAAGTTTTTTCCTTGCTAGTTTTATAAATATGTATCTGATATCTCTCATTAACACAGACACAAAAATCATATGAAAGGTAATTAATTTGAAAACAGTGTGAAAAATTAATAAAACAATGAAAAGGGAGCAAGATGTCTATAGTGCCTTAATTCTTTTTTTATATAAAAAATACACTCTCACAAGAGGTATATATATTCTTTAGTTTTTTTAATCTAAATTGTTTGGCTTTATAGTGTACAAGAAGGATTTGTTATCCAAATAGTATCAGCAACAACAGCTTCATCATCATCATTTCTATGCCATGACCATTGTGCATGAGTTGCATTTACCACATTAAGTTCTCCATGCCCAAAACTTGCCTCTCGAAAAATTGAAATGTCTGATTTTGGATCTTGATACCTATAATATTTGATCAATAAGAAAGTCGATAGACATATTTCAAAGTGCAAAAGAAGTAAATAAATAAATTCAAAGAGAAACTAATGTGATTCTCCAATGATGAAGGATGACATTGGCGATGGTACTAATTGGATATCTGATCAGATCTATAATCTTTTTTAGAAACAATTTCTATGATGATAGACATAAAAACATGAAAATTTACTCAAACTAATTTTAAGACTTTGGTCCAAAGAAGACAAATTAAGGTGAAAACAAAATATAATAATAAGTACCCCAACTCATCAAAAACAAGAATTTTGAATTCATTATATTTGATACCAAGACAAACAATTGACAAAAAATAGGCTAAAATATCAATCTAGTGCATATATATAACAATAAAAAGTAAACCTAATTAAGCATCCAACTAATCACTTAAATTATAAAATAGTTGACAAATATATAATATTATGTATAATATGTTTGTAATCTTGTATAATTGATGTACAATTCATATATATATATATATATATATATCAGCTAGGAAAAATAAACATCAAATTTCACCAGTTATTAGGGTAAAAATCCCTAATAATAATAATAGGCGACCTATGTCGGTTCAATTGTTTGGAATTAAGGCATAGTTGATTGATTGATTAAATTAGATATATATGTAATTAAAAAAGAGATAGTATTATTTAAAAGTGAACCAAACTTACTTGCTGGCTAGGCCTTCTCTGTTGCCACCATCTCCAATTGTGATGTATATTGGACCACAATTATTAGCTTTGTCTTTGTATACTCGAGTCTATATTTATTAAAACACAAGAAATAATTATTTGTCGAAAAATTCATCGCACAATAAAAACACATCGTTAATCATGTTAGTTATGAGTTATTCAGCAACGAATTATATAGTGTGATAATCAAGAAAAGACAAATAAACGACAGATTATCAGGTCAAAAAAAGCTTACAAATCTCTCGTAAGCATGAACATGTCCCGCGAAGACGATATCGACACGAGCCTTGAAGAGTAAATCCTCCATAGATGATTTCATTCCATAAGATTCATACTCACCTTGATGAGCAGTGTTAGAATTGTACCATGGTGCATGTACAATAACAATAAGCCATGGTGTTTTTTTCCTATCAATTTTATTCAAATCATTTTTGAGCCAATTGTATTGGGCTGATCCAGGCCCAAAATCAGTGTATGAGCCCAACATAATGATATGAAGCCCACTAACTTCAAATGAATAGTACAAATTTGAAGTTGAACCACTTTGTTCAAATGGCATGAGCCATCTTGCATTATATGATGTAAAAGATTGGCTATGTAGAATTGGTATTTTCTCAACCTCATGGTTGCCCTGAGTCACCATCCACGGGCGGTGGCTCGATAGCGGCTCCACCAATCGTCCGAATGAGTCCCATAGTGGTTGCATAGTGTCCGCGTATGACAAATCCCCGGGTAACAACATGACATCGTAATTTGATTTTGAAATATGATCGAGGGTTGACGTTGTCCAATCTGTTTGCCCTAGATCACCTGTAACAAAATACTTTACTGTTGTTCCAAGACTCACCTTCGACTAATCAAACTATACTAAACTTTTACACTGCCGATGTATATAATTTAGAATTCAACAAATACAATATTTGAACAAATAATTATTAATCTAGATAGGGATCTTACCTACAACTGCAAATTTGATAGGAAATCCAGCTGGAGGGGTTTTGAAATTGAATTCTAGGCTTGTAAATGGGCCACAAATGTAGTAGTAAACTGTATTGGGCTTTAATGGCCCAATAACAACATTATGTATTTCACCTGATTTATACAAAATATATCTATATTTTGTAGTGTCCCCATTTGCTGAAAATGGGTAACTTCCCGGAGATGTACCGTACTTCACCGTCGCCGGTGTACCGGAATCTTCAGTTATCCACGAAATCCTCATCTTGTCTTCACCCACCATCGAAATGTGCACCTGAAAGTGACGTCAGATATAAAAGCTTAAACTGTTAGAGAGAGGAGATGATAGTACGTTAGGGTATGGATACATTGATTTTCCCTCACAAGTTTATAGACATGAATGATTTTTTTTTTGTTAGTAAACGGTGATGAAATTTGAACCTAAAACTTCTAGTTAAAATCATGTTAATAATTGTGTGACTTATGGATGTGTTCGTTACGAAAGAAAATGTTTTCTAAAAAAATAAATAGGTTTCTTATTTATTAATATTGAGTCTTATGAATGATTTGCAGTAATTTATTATTTTTTCAAATGTACAAAAAAAAAAATAGAGAAGTAAAAAAGGACGGTCTAATGCACGAAGAATACGACATTCACATCAGGTTCGAAGAAAGACCTCAAGGGATGTGATGCAGATAATCTATCCTAATACAAACATTAGTGACTGTTTCTACTGTTCAAACCCATATCATATAGATAACACAAAAAACAATTTTATCAACATTACTCCAAGAAATCCCTTCATAATATTTTAATCATAAAAATTCCTCTACAACATGTTAGGACGTGGGTGCATATGATATTAATTAATTAGCTTAACTTCCTCAAGACCATAGTTTTGTGTGATCTCAATAACTTATTAAATGTAAGAGACAAAAAATTCTTGTAATTTTCGATGATTTCTATGTTGTATAAGGCTGACAACTATTTCAACAATTTGGCTATTTTCTTGTTTTATTCATGACCAGGATGAGTTTAGAAAAAGTAATCAATTTACTTCTGAATAAATTATTTATTATCATAAAAAAGTAAACATATAAAGAAATTAAGAAAATATAACGCTTCTATATATAAAAAAATATATATTAGATCTTATATACTAAAAGAGTTTAGATGAACGCTCTTGTTGTAATTAAATTTGCCTTTGTTTACAATTAAATTACCTAAATACATAAGTTATTTTATTATTTTCTCTAAAAAAAATTATCATTTAAAAAAATTAGAAAAATCTCTACTCTCTCCTATTATCAGATACATCACTCTTACACAATGTATCGAAACACAATGAATCGGGACAGGTGGTGTGCTGTGTCTTAATGCTATCAAATGGTTCACCTAATGAGTATATCAAAACCTTAAAGGATCGAAAAATAAGATCCTTTATATCCAAACATTCTTATAAAGGAATAAAAAAAGATGAATCAAAATAAAAGTTTAACTTATATACATCGTCAGTATAAATTAAATTGTTACCTGTTGAGGAGAAGAGGAATCAAGATCTTGAGATAAAGATAAAAATGTTGATTTTCTTGGTGGTGGCCTTTCATAAGAAAGTGAAGATTCAATGGCTAAAATTATTGGTAATAAAAATAGCAAAACATGAACCTTAATATAAGCCATGGTGATGATAGGAAAAAAGGGGAAACAGAAGAAGAGCTATATATAGAAAAATATATAGTGTGAATATATGAAAAGGACAATAGGTTTTGGGGGATGGGGGTGGTGTATGTGATTTTCTAGATTTTCAAGTTTATTTTTTAATTTTTTTAATGGTAATTTATTAAATTTTGAATAAATTATTTTCATATATTAATTAATTTTGAAATATATACACAAAGTTCTAGTTAATGCTATTTGGCTATGTCAAATTCGTATTCAGAATTCTAGCTAGCTATTATGTTCTTAATTTGGGTTTGAATTTTGAAATAAAATTATATTATTAAAAAACACAATTTTTTTCTTTTTAATGAACTATAAACGTTACGAATTTGAACTAGTCAAATTTACTGTTATCGAATATTAGTTTGTTTTTTTACCTTCTTCATTCACTCTTGACAATTTTAGACTAAAAGATATTTTTTTATCATCATGATTTTATATATTACTCAATTATTCTATTGAATATTTATTTTATATATATATCTCAATTGTATAACTATCAAATAACTTTAATTATTTTCTATCATTTTCACTTAAATTATATATCTTTAATAAATAAATATCAAATAATTCTGTTCATTAAAAATCTATATTTATGATGAATCAACTTTTGGGGATGAAAATAAATTGAGTTCTCATGGGGTGTTCTTGTGTTTCAAATAATGTTATGTCAAGTTGTCTAATTAGTTAGGAGGGTCGTCATCCATACTTGTTTGGCAGTCTTAAAAAAGTGACACATCAAACATTGAAATAAATTCGATGAATTATTTTAGAATATATAAGAATTCAATAACTTTTAATCAAATAATATAAGTCAACAAGAAAAAGTGATCCTAATTTATGATAATTTTCCTTAGAAATTGTATTTCCACCACTTTAGTAAATTGGAAATCTACATTAATCATCGAGTTAATATTTCAGAAGATTACTCAATCTTTGTTTTATAATTTAAAAGTATTAAATTTAGAGTAATTTATTTAAAAAGTCACTCAACTTTGTATTATAACCAAAAAAATCATTCAATCATTAATTTTTCACTTAAAAAGTTAGCCCATCAATTTAAATTTTATTAAAAAATAATTTTATTTCAAAATCAATTTTTTAAAGAAATAATAAAATATTTATTTTAATTATTTTATTGAACCGTTCAACTTCACCAATCAAATTTGTTAAGTACATACTATGAAAATGTGTTATAATTCATTGAATTAAGTGGATTGTCCATTGAGTTTATTCATGAATTACTTGAATTCATGTATGTATATCTCCAAGTATGAACCTTTGTGGATAACTGTGTACCTACTTGTTTGGACATTTAACATGATGACCTTTGGGGTGATATCTCGACATTATAAATACAGATCATTTACCATTTGTAGGACACACTTAAATATGAAAAAAGTCTTATCACGGCCTTATCTATAAACTTGGCTTCTTCTTTTTTTTAAAAAATACTTTGGCCTTTAAATTTTGGCTGTTTGCTTGAAAAAAAAAGTAGAAGAAAATTCTTAAGTGAAATATAATTTTTTGATTCTATATGTTGACTTTTTAAATTATTTTTAAATATTATTTTTATAAGAGATTTCATTTTGTTTTACAATATAACCTTTTTTTAAAAAAAAATCATGATCAAAAGATTTTAATTCTTTCAATTTATTCGATATAATAATACTTTTCTTTTCAGTATAATCCTAAAAATATTGTACTTTCTTATTTAGAAATAACATAACTTTGATCATGTAATTTTATTATTATTCACTTATTTCTATTGGTATAAATATTTTTAATTTATTTTAAATTAAAAAATTCAAAAGTCTAGATTTCACCTAATTTAAAGCGGATGGAATAATGTAACATGACATAATTTAGTGACCATGCTACATCTTCGAAGACCAATATAAATATAGTGTTGACCAGGGTAAAGTTGAACAAAATCGATGGGTATATCAAATTCTTTTCTTTAGATATAATAATAAAATTTTAATAAATATTATTTGGTTCTATATTAGAGAGACATCTTATTAAAAATATTAATCTCATATTCTTTGATCACTTACTAAATCAGGATAAGATTAATTATTTTTTTCCATTTTACACCTACAATGAATATGGCTTTGAAAGTTAAAATAAATTTTAAAGATCCAAAAATTCTTTTTTCGGCTAATTAATATGAATAACGGACAAAATAGTAAAATTGACCACTATATTAATAATTTCTTAATAATAGTATAAAATAGAAACCGTCCAATATGGGATGGAAGGGGTATTTGTTAATATTTCAATAAATATTAAATAATTTTTCTCGATAAATATGTTCGTATGACTTTTTTTTTATTGTGAGGGGTGGTGGGGTATTAGTGGCTGGTGGGAATTGATGCATATGATTAGAAAAAAAAAAAACCCAAAATCCAGAGTGTGAGAGAAACATGTTTTGATGAAAATGAAACAGAGAACCCAAAGTCAAATATATTTTAGGTGGGGTATTAATAACAAAATTTCAACAAATATTATTTTGATTCTATATTAGATAGACATTTTATTAAAAATATTAATCTCATATTCTTTGATCACTTACTAAATTAAGATAAGATTAATTATTTTTCCCATTTTACACCTACAATTAAAATGACTTTGAAAGTTAAAATAAATTTTGAAGATCCAAAAATTCTTTTTTCGGCTAATTAATACTCCTCCGTCCCTTTTTATATGTCACATTTTTACTTTGCACTTGCATTAAGAAATGATGTAACTTTACCCTTCTACCCTTATTATTTTGATTAATTAATTTAACCAATGAACATAAATAATTTACTTAGCTTTTCTAAGTTGGTCAAATATATATTTTCAAGGTTAATAACTCACAAGGGTAAAAAAGGAACAATATGATAATTTATGCATTGATTTTATGAAATGACAAATATTATGGACCAACTATTTATAAAAATTGATGACATATAAAAAGAGACGAAGAGAGTATAAATAAAGGATAAAATAGTAAAATTGATCACTCTATTAATAATTTCTTAGTAATCGTATAAAATAGAAACGGTCCAATATGGGATGGAAGGGGTATTTGTTAATATTTCAATAAATATTAAATAATTTTTCTCGATAAATATGTTCGTATGACTTTTTTTTTTTTTTTTGTGAGGGGTGGGTGGGGTATTAGTGGCTGGTGGGAATTGATGCATTATGCATATGATTAAAAAAAAAAAACAAAGTGTGAGAGAAACATGTTTATATGAAAATGAAACAGAGAAACCAAGTCAAATATTTTTTTTTCGGAGTTACGTTCATATTAAAGTTTGATTAATTAGAATTTATATAATATAAAATTTATTTATGAAAAAAAACACTCTCAACTATTAAGACTTTTACTATATTCAAGACTTAAAACTGAAACATTAGATTAAGTCAAATAACATATGTTAATAAGTTTTCAAGGAACACTCGTCTAGATGAGACATCCACATCAATTATTAATCTTTGTTTTATTTCCTCAATTTTCTTCCAAGAACAGTAAATAAATACTCCAGACATTTCAAATTAGTCGTTAATATTACTAAAAAATATATGTATTGAAACGTAAAAATAAATTTAGAATTTAAAGTTTATGAATTTTTACATAATTCGACATCACATACAAAAGCGGAGTCAGAATTTTCAGTAAGGGGGTTCAATATCTGTAGAAATAGACACACAAAGCAGCTGAAGGGGGTTCCACATCTACTATATATACATAAAAAATATTTTAACCATGCATAAATAATATAATTTTGCACCCTATCAAGGAGGAACATGAGTTAAATGATTGATTCCCAAACGAGGAAAATAGCTGTCATAGAAGAGGAGATGAAAACCAATTGACAGTAAGGAGAAGAGGGCATGGAAATTTGACTTTGGTGGCACGACTATTCAAAATGGGTACGTCATAGAAAAGAAAATACATAATGCCTAACAAGTAAGCCATGCTTCCTTGAAATTTGCCAGAACTGTCATCGCTATCCCACCCTTCTTTCTTGATCTACCCATTCACGCCCTTTATAGTTAAGGAATGATGGTTAAGAGTTTCAATTCTAAGAAAGAAAAATCCCGAAAAATTCGTCAATGAATGACAAATTCCATTATACAGATGATAGGACAGAGTCAAGCGGACACCCGCTAATCCCCGCTTCCATTCGCGACCTGAAACCAAGTCATTGACGAGCCTCGAAGGACCTTTCAATCCTCCCACTTCGGTTTGTTTGCCATTTGAATATGTTTCAAAACAAGCAGTACAGACAATAACTAAATTTATAGTCAAGTATTTATACATATTTAATAAGGTTTCTTAAGTAAATACAGAGATTGAGCAAAAGTTACTGAGTTCACATGAACAGAAAGACGAGTCTCTAGATTCGGCCTAGAAAAGACTCATTTAAAAGGGAAAAACACTCCCTACAAGAATATTTTCCATACGTAAAGCTTGAATCCGAGATATCTGATTAAGAATAAAATAACCATATACATCTCACCATAATCCTTTAATGGCGTAAACAAACTGCTATATTATCAAATTATTTAAAAGATAACTCCATGTAATAATAACTAAATAAAATTAGTTACTTAAAAAATAAGATAAATGCTCTATTATAATGAAATAAAATTCATTTATTTAGTTAATGTAGTCATTGCCGTAAGCATATCCAACAAAAATAAATGTGAAGGACTTACTTCACGCCAATGCCATCTCAATATACATATTTTATTTATATTTCATAAATTATTTTTTTATTTACAAACTCTTTATAAATAATTAAATTATTGTTTCATATTTTTTCATAATATATACATTTTCTCTCTTTCTAAAAGCTTGAGTTATATTACTTACATATCAAAATGGCAAAAAAATACTCCTCACTTCTCCTCTTCTTCCTCCTCCTTAATTCTCTCCCAAATTCCGATGCATCGCCGGAATATTCCCGTCCTCCTCCCCGTCCCGCCATCTTCATCAGTCCTACACGGTCCGAATCCGAGCCCGAACAGGTATAGTACTCAACAATTTAGTTATGTAGCATTATTTTTTTGTTTTACCTCTTTTGAATATGTGAAATTCATTAGTCTAATTAATTCAGATTAGTGTAGAGTTGACCTACTAAGAGGCCCACAATGGGTAAAGAGCTCCTTACCAAAAAGTTCTCTTTAGAAATAACGCTTACTAATTACTTTTCAGTACTAAATTTTAAAAAATAGTACTCCTATTATTGAGTTTCAACATCTCCAAATGAAACTCACTTTGGAAAATAACCACTATTATAGAGTTTCGACATCCATATAGTTATAACCTTTTTTTAAGTTTACCTTCCGGAATTTCAAAACTCTTATCTGACTAATTTAGATTCGTACCAAGCCACCCCACTAATAGGCCCAGCCCGTTAAGAAGGAAAAACACCCCCTACCAAAAATTAAAGTCTTGCATTTCAGGAGCTCGAATTGAAAATCTCTCATTAAAAGAGACGGGATTCTATCCATCCCACTACACCTTTATCGATTCTTGAAAATTATACCACATTGAATCTTTTTTTTTTTTTTGTAGGTACATATTTCTTTAGTAGGAAAAGATCACATGAGAGTAACATGGATAACATCTCATAAACATGAAAAATCCATCGTAGAGTATGGCACATCGCCGGGAAACTATGATAAATCATCGATGACCGGAGAACGTATGTCTTATCGTTACTTTTTCTACAACTCCGGCGAGATTCACCACATCACAATTGGGCCGTTAGGCCCAAACACGACATATTATTATCGATGTGGTGGAAATGGGCCGGAGTTCAGTTTTAAAACGCCACCTTCAACTTTTCCCATTGAGTTTGCTATCGTTGGTGAGTTAAATAATATGTTGTACTAATCTTTATATTTTGCTTGTACGTTTTGATCTTTTGAGTTCATGCACTTTTAGCAATTTAGTTTTTGTTTGTTAAAGGAAAAAATAAAAGAAAATAAAGTTAGTTAACTTTAGGAAGATATCAATAAAACACAAATTAGTTTTCAATTAGTGATTTCAGTTTCGAGTTCTGATGAAAAAATCCTATTATAAAGAATGTTTTACCTCAAATTGTGACTTTTCTAGAAATAAAGTCTCGTTTGTCCTACTTTTAACACGATAGTGGAATAGAAAGTGAAATTACTAGAGCATGGAGAATTAATTTAGAGTAATGATTTAAACAAGAGCGGTTAGATAAGTGGGTATTAAATATTAGGTGGAAAACCAAAATAAAAAAGATTTAGAACCTTTAGCTAGGAAAATAAATAATATGAAGGTTCAAAAACTAAAGTTATTATAGCATTGAATCTACTAGAGTGTGTTTTAAACAAATTCAAGATTCAAACTTTATAATATAATATTTGTTAATTTTTTCTACTTATATATATAGTATTAATAATATTGAGTTCGATTGAACCTGTTACCTAAATATTGTCACTATCATGTATCTCTTTTCAACCAAATATTTTGATCCATTTTCTGTCTTGTTAATTGTTTGATTCACTTCAACGTTTTCTTTCCTTATTCCTTCCTATACAAACAAAGGTTTAAGATAACCAATAAAAAAATTGTGGCAAAAATCATATTAGGAAGCGTTTTCTTTTTTAATGCGTTTTACATGGTACGAGTAATTTGGACATATCAGATATCAAGTGAGAATATATATATATATAAAACTAAGGCTTAACTTGCAATTAATTGACAAGGAAGATCTGAATTTCCGCTGACACGAAATTAAAAATGTAGTTAGCTTAATTAATTAGTTACATTAAAATAATTAAACTAATCTTTTGCTTAGAAAAATCATGTACTGCATGCTTCTAGGTTATAATTAGCAGATCTATTAGATGAAAGTTAACTCCAAGAGTAAATAATTTACCACAAAATCAAACATAAATCATAAAATTCCATTGATTATTTTTTGAGTTTCCATTGTAGAAATTGAAACTCATAGATAGTGATTAATCTTTAATTATCAGGGTAAAAAGTGACAATATGACACTATAACAAAAACACATCTAGTGGCAATAATAATATTTAACGATAATTGAGTTAATGTCATTATATCTAGAGACGCTAAAGACTTTAGTGACATTCATATAGAGTGCTGATTATAAATATTCATATTTATTATTGTCGTTAAATATAATATAGAGACAATTATATTATTGCCACAAAATCATGTACTTGTTGTAGTGTGAGTGTACGATCGAACATAAAGTCATCTAATAATCACGAGTAGATGTAGAAATAATTTATAATGGGAACCACCTAAATCGAATAATAGTTAGCTGAACATCTTTTATTTGAAATTCATATTGTGTATATAAAAAAAAAATTATATGTATATATTAAATCTTGATCGTTATTAACGAAATTTTTAACTTCGTAACTGGTAAACAGGGGACTTGGGTCAAACAGAATGGACAGCCTCAACTTTAAAACATATAGGTGAAAAAGACTATGATGTACTTTTGTTGCCTGGGGATTTATCCTATGCTGACACACAACAACCACTTTGGGACTCATTTGGTAGATTGGTTGAGCCTTATGCAAGTAAAAGGCCTTGGATGGTGACACATGGCAATCACGAAATCGAAACGTTCCCAATAATATATCGTCATGGTTTCAAAGCTTATAACTCGAGATGGTTAATGCCATATCAAGAAAGTGGTTCCACGTCGAACCTATACTACTCCTTTGACGTGGTAGGGTGCCACGTCATCATGTTGGGCTCGTACGTGGACTTTGATGCCCAATCGGATCAATACATGTGGCTACAAGCTGACTTGGCAAAAGTCGATAGGGTGGTGACACCGTGGATTTTCGTGCTCGTCCACGTGCCGTGGTACAACTCTAATTTAGCTCATAAAGGGGAAGGTGAAAGTATGAGGAAATCCATGGAAGAATTGTTGTACAATGCTCGAGTAGATGTTGTCTTTGCGGGGCATGTTCATGCTTATGAACGTTTTGTAAGTATACTAAGCTACCTTCTTTGTGTATATATATTTATATATATATACACAGATAGCGTAAAAAATCTTTATACTATCAAATTTTTAAAAACTTGTTGTAGTTGGTTATTTGCCTTATGGAGGTGTGTTCAAACATAAAATAAATTGAATTTTTTCCCCTCATATAACTTGGTCAATTTTTATTTTTTTTCAAATGAAATGCATGTCTAAACATATGTGTCATTTCCAAATATCTTTTCTTAATTTCACTTTCAAATACCTTATTTTTAAAATTTCAACCCAAAAAGTATACTAATTTAAGGTCACTAATCCCTTTTTTTTTTATGAATAATTGCAACTAATTATCTTTTAGATGACTTAGATATATAATGTAAGCTTATTGTCAATCTATAGAAATTTAACTCAAGTCTCTTCTTCTCAAAATACAGTTAGATTTAAACAATTTCACTCTATTTATTTGGTATATAATTGTTTTGTTTTGGTATATATTGTAGACTAGGGTTTATGATAACAAGGCAGATCCATGTGGTCCTATTTATATGACAATTGGAGATGGAGGAAACAGGGAAGGGCTTGCTATGATGTAAGTTCTTTGATTCTTACAATATTTATTATTTTCATAATTGCTTACTTTACCAAAATATAGTTTCACCAAAAAAATTCAAGCAAGGTATATATTTCGAAGTTTGTGTCCATCAATCTCATTTAAAAGTTTAACATTTAGAGCGAACATACTGTTAAGAAGTCTCACATTGTTAGAGGGATGAAAATTTGGTCTCTTTAATTATATGGAGACCAGGTGTCATATCTGTACATTGTATCACAACCATGGCCCATCCCAAGTTGTTGTTCATCGATGTGGGCCCCCATTTAGAAGTGTTCACGCTCCAATTGAGGTCTGGGCATGCAGGGAAGTGTTAAGAAGTCTCACATTGTTAGAGGGATGGAAATTTGGTCTCCTTATATGGATTTGGATAAACCTCTCCCCATGAGCTAGCTTTTGGGGTTGAGTTAGGCCGAGATGCCATATCTTTACACATACGTTTATTAGTTTTGTCTTCAACACCACCACTACGTCACGATTGCCAAATAGAATCATACCAAGAGGGGCATGCATGTTGATGATGCCTTTTTTGTTGTTATGGATGTCGTTGATGAGACTCTAAATCAAAACCCTCAGCCTGTTCAAATACCATATTGAAGCGCCTGACAATTTTTCAATACAATTCACATTTTTATTTACCTAATTTCTTCTTCGACTAGCTAACATGTTTTTTTTCCCGACATTTTGAAGCTTTGAAAACCCTAGCCCATCAATCTCAATGTTTAGAGAGGCAAGTTTTGGACATGGTAGATTGAAGGTACACAATGAGACACATGCACATTGGTCATGGCATAGGAACAATGAAGCTAACAACACATTCATGGCTGATGAATTATGGCTTAAAAGTTTTGCTTCTTCTAAATCATGTTTGCCTCATGAGAAATTTCAAGAAATGAAGACTCATATAAAGGATGAACTCTAGCAAGGGCAATGAATCAAAATTGTTTGAAATTTTCAATTACCTTTTTTGGTAGCTCAATTTGATGTTTGTTGTATACCATAATAATAGAACCATATTTTATAATATAAAACATTGGTATATACAGGTGGATGGAAAACATAAGTTAACCGTTTATATTTGAATTAATCCAGGGGTAGAGATAAGATTTATAATTACATGTAATTGGATAGAATTCAATAGTTATGATTAAACCCTTGTTTTTGTCTAAATTCTGTAACTTTAACTCAAACCTTAAATATGTGTTAAACGGATTCACTAAAATTTTGTGTATTCTTTCTTTTACTCTTTTCTTTTTCAGCCAACATATTATTAAGAAATTACAAAAACAGATTTATTAAAGTTCAATATTTCTCCCACATAGTTGATGGTTAAGAACAACAAATACAATTGGATATATGCAAACTCAAACATTGATGTGATCTAATATCATAATTTTTAAAATTTTGTCCTTTTGACACGTGTCATTAAAGTTTCATTGTCAAATGAGTTTAAAGAAAGAGAACTATCTTTTTGTGGTCCAAAAAAAATATTTAGTTGTCAATGAATTTAAATAACTACTACTAATTGAATGGTGAAGTGGTAGAGACAAAGTCCATGACTATCTCATTTCACTTTCATAGTGATTTAAACTTGGACGTAACGATTCTACTAAATTTTCATTTTATTTTTTCAGAATCGTTACGTCCAAGTTTATTTAAACTTGGACTTCCTCTTTGAAAGCGTAAGAAAGACCATAAATGAAAAAACCATCAATGAAGGTATGACAAAACAAACTAACAAAGAGTCATTGCCATTTCTTTGCCTAAGGTTTAGAGTATCACACAGCACGAAGAAATCAAGTTAAAATAATATTTTTGCGATATGTATGGAGATAAATTTAGAATTTAAAATTTATAGATTTTCAATTTTGAATCATCTCATAGATAACAATTAGCAATTGGATTATAGGATTATCTTTAATGAAAAAACACTAAAAAGGTCCAATTTTAAAAACCCCAACACAAACTTTACCAAATACCAAAAATAGTTCAAATTAGTAAAAATTATACCATAAAAACTGCGCCAGACATTTTTTTTTTTTTTAAAAAAAAACACAACTACAAAAACTACACCTCTAAATTTTACAATAGTCAATGAAGTAATTTAAAAAATACACATAAGAGTTTTAGTACAAATTCTAATAAAATCTTTCATTATATTCAAATTTTGATAGACATAATTACTAATATCTCTACAGATGAGACATAGTAAACGACATGTAAATTAATTTAAAATAAGATCAACTAATTAAATTTGATAAAATAATTGGTTATATGACAACTTTTGTTAATCAAATTGGCATGCAGAAAACAACAACAAACTTCTTGGTCCAAAATTCTTCGAAGGCTAACGTGAACGTTAAAAAGTCCCACACCAAATATTATTAATTTGTCATCATTTGTTGATCAATTTAACCTTTGCTTCCCCTACTACTTTTCATGAATTATTTCAACCAATAACCCATGAAAGTAAATAATAACAATAATAATAATAATAATATAGAGCGAAATTTAAGGTTTTTTTAACAAAGCAAGCCAAGTAACATAAATTATTTCCCAGATTAAAAGGATTAATACTAAAAAAGAAAATCGAAATATAAATATACATTTTACATTCACATAACTTTTTTGTGGAACCAAACAACCCCAATATTTTCCTTTTATTTCCAATTTGGTCCTAACCGAGAACCACCACCACCATCATCATCATCATCACGACGATCTCATTCATTTTTGGCACCAAAGAAAAAGTCATCTAATCCAACGGCTAAGATTAAATCTTCTTCAATTTCTCAGCTTTGATCAATGGATTTGCCTTAGCTATAGCTTCTCTCCCCATTGACTTAAAATCAAACGTGCATGCATGAACCTCTGGATACCTATGGGTCCCACAAAAGATGGTCCCACACCTACATTTAAATCCCATTAACCCCATTTTCTTCTTACAAATCAAACACCTATTCGACTGCGGCGCCATAACTTGTTGCGCCGCAGCCTCCACTAAATCCGGGATCAAAACAATCAGCTCGACTATCATTTTCTCCGACCCCCTTTTTGTCGGAGAAAAAAGAGAGTCGATTGATTTTGCATCGGATTTTCTCTCTTCGATATCTCGATAACATTTGGAGCAATAATTTTCGGTGGTAGAGTTGCCGAAAAAACCACAATTATTAGCACATAATTGGTGACGCCCACCTTCTGGGGATTGAAATTCGTGTTCTTCCGCCATAGAAATATATTTTTTTTCGATTGATTTTTTTATGAAAATAAATTATGGGTTTTGTAATTAAAGCAAAAGGGTGTTGGAAAATGGAAGAAAAAATGGAGAGAAAAATGGGAAAAAAAGGTGAATGAAGAATCTTGAAAATAGGGAGAAGGATGAATTAGAAAAGAGAGAAAAACAAAAGGGGGAATTTTAATAGTGAGAAGGATTGATGATAATATAATATATAGTAATAAAATAAATAAATATTAGAATGGACAGGCTGGAAGGGTCAACAAAGAGCTGTGGAAGAAATTATTAGGAGTTTTTTTTTTAAAAAAATTCTATCTGGTATGGTGGTATTCTACGTTGAAGGTAAAACGCTCTCTAACAAAGATATGTTATATTGCTCTGAATTCTAACATGAAAAATCAAATTAAGGATGAAAGAGTCATTTCCACACCATCAATAATACTTGTTTGTTATTATTTCTTCCGTTCACTTTTACTTGTCCATTTTGGATTTTGCACGTTTCTTGAGTTTGGAAAATAAGTAATTAATGTTGAGGATAAAAAATAAAAAATAAATAATTATTTTTCTTGTTAAAAGTGACAAATACAAATAAAAAATATATTTTTAAAATAATGAACAAATAAAAATTAATAGAGCTAGGGAGTAGGAACATTTTGAGGTAAAGACTTAATAAAAAAATTATGAGGTCTCATACTTAATTTTCCGCTCATATATTTGTCTTAAAAGATGAAATTATCCGATGTTTTCATTGTTGAAAGATAGTAATAAACATCACTGTTAAACAAATATTCTTCTATTTTATTTATAAGTTTTTATATTTTTTTATGCGTGAAAATGACCATATATTTAAATAATATTGTAATGGAATAATATTATTTGTAAAATTTGATGGGGGCTAATTTGGAAGGTTCTTAACTTCTTATAGTGGGGTTTGAGGGCGGGGGGGGGGGGGGGGGGAAGGGGACACATGGAAAAGGATGTGTG
>JAJOOR010009088.1:0-27272 GCA_036250505.1 Solanum acaule
TCATTTATATCGTATTGTCAAATGAGATGATACCACTACTCCGAGGGTCATTTTTATTTATATTGTCGATTGAGACGATATCACTACCCGGAGAGTCATTTATATCGTATTGTCAAATGAGATGATACCACTACTCCGAGGGTCATTTTAATTTATGTTGTCGATTGAGACGATACCGCCGTTCCAGAAGATACCCAGAAGATCACATATGTTACTCGGTGAAGCATTATCTTCATTTGGTGTCAGGGAGGCATCATCAAAAGAAATCATGCATCGCGGAGAAGTCATGCATTGCAAGAGAAGAAGTCATGCATTGCAAGAGAAGAAGTCATGCATAGCAAGAAAATAGATTGATGTATTACAAGAGAAGAAAAAAGAAAAATCATGCATTGCAAGAGAAAGAAGTCATGCATCGCGGGAAGATGAAACCATGCATAACAAAAGGAAATCCATGCATAGCAAGAGAAAAGTCATGCATCGCGGGAAAGAGATTTGTGCATAGCAAGTGAAGGATTCATGCATCGCGGGAAAGAGAACCATGCATAGCAAGAGAAGGATTCATGCATCGCGGGAAAAGTCATGCATTGCAAGATAAAAAAGTCATGCATCGCGGGAAAGAGATTTATACATAGCAAGAAGAAGCAACCATGCATAGCAAGAGAAAATGCCATGCATCGCGAGAAAGAGATTCATGCATAGCAAGAGAAGGATTCATACATCGCGGAAAAGAAGTTATGCATTGCAAGAGAAAATTTACCCATCACAAGAAGATCAACATCGACGGCATCATTTTTTCTTTACAAAATGACATCAAGAGAATTATCAACAACGACGTCAAGAGAACTATCAACATATTTACATCAACTTATTTTATTACTTTGACATCAAAGGAAGAGTACATTGAAGATCATATTGCAAATATGAGACACAAACTTTATTTGCTTCACGTCAAACCCGATAGAGTTGACGTCAAATATTCAAAGAGAAATTAAGTGTCAACATGGTAAAAGACACTGTCTCCCATTTGAATCGCATTTTTATACTAATAAGTTTTATCTCAGTCTTTGTCGAGAGCATCCGAAAGGATGAATTCTCCAAAACAAACCACAGGTGCGGACGACATCACAAAGGATGCAACACAACGTGGAATTTTTTCTTAGCAGCGAACTGGGACATAGTCCAAAGAGGAGTGCCAAACTCTTAGGACGCGAGCAAAGGAGAGACTTTCACCACGATCAAACCACACCCCTATCGGAAGGCATGTGGGTTTTTCTTAGGATTGTTGGTTTCAGTTTCGCATCCGGAAATTTTTGGGTCTCTACCGGAAGCAGCTTTCCAATCTGAATGACAATGCACCAAGAGCTTTGGAAATTATGTCCGTGTAGGTTCTTACTTATGGATGTGAAGAGCTCCACATTCATGACTAAGAGGTTGCAAGCCTCTTTTTCATACTCGACTTACCTTGTCACTCCTCCAGAACCAAAGGATATCTTGCATAATAGATTTCCTTTTCAACCGATAGAGCCGAACTACAAGCAGCCTGATTCACTGAGTTGAGGGATATGTAGGCAGAATCGATGTTGAAACTCAGTTGTATTCCAACATTGGCCCTTAAATCTTATTTCCAAGTGTTTCGGTCTCTTCATAATTCGATATCGGAGTAACTTTTGAATTCTTTCAAAATCGTGCGTTAAATCAAGCATATCGAACTACAAGTGGCCTGAATTCTCATATAGCCTGAGATATGTAGGAAATCCACTTCCGGGGTTCGGCCATAATTCCCAAAGTCTGTACCAAAAGCCATTTCCCAAGGGTGAAAATGTTGTCGATCAAAATTGGATTTGTCAATTTCTTTCATCAATCCAAGTCAAACGAGGGACAGTTGTTGACACCCGATTTTGGACCTCTACAATATATATTAATCATCAAGCTTCTTAAATTCCAAGCGATTTAAAATAATTAACTTTATAAAATTAAAGATATCCTTCGAGTTATTCTAAATAGTTTTGTCACTTTTTATAATTTTTTAAAATAATATATATGTCTTAAATAGTTATGTATATAATTAGTATATTTTATGAATATTCGAAATTGTCTCAAAAAGATTTTAGTTTTAGCTAAATATTTTGTCAATTAGTTTGGTTCAAGTAATAGTTTATATTTTTAAATTAATTAGTTCATAATTCAATTAATTATTTTATTTCATTGAAATTAAGAAGCTTATTAATTAATCTATATTAATTCATCTTGTTTAATTACTAGTCGGACTTATCCTAATCAACTAAGTTTGATTACATTTGGCTATAATTTAGATTCATATGGCCAAAGTTTAGGTCCAACCATAGCTTATTCAATTTTAAAGGACCAAAGTTTTTGGCCTTTTCTCAAAATCCAACAAATCAACCCAACTCCACTTATTCTTTAGCCTACCTCAATTCTCCTCAATCCCATACCCAGCCCAAAGCTTCAACAGCAATAGAAATCCAAAACTTGCTCCAGCGTTCCAAACATACGTTCCAACAACAACAATCCCCTGTACTTGTCTTCCTCTTCCCAGACGTGAACGAACCAGCAAATTCAGCAGCGACCCGACCCAGATCTCAACGTCTCTCTCCAATTAATGTCACAGCAGCTGCTGTAGCACGTGTCTGTCCCCATTTCCTCTTTCGAAATGGGGACAAAACTTCGAAAAAGGATGTTTATCCTTAGTGGTGAAAGATTTCTGAAGTTTGAAATTCGAACTGATCCCTCGAACCCGAATTTCATCCCTTTTCCCCCAAAAAAATTTCCGAACCCTAGTTCCGAGCTATATATTTTTCCTCTTATTCACTGTTGGAGGCAGGAAGAAAAGGGGTAAAAAAAAAAAGGAGTTGGAAAAAAGATTAGAGATTTCTGGTTGGAGAAATATTAGGTTGAAGGTTGAGAAAAGTGAGGCAAGAAAACTTGAAAAGATTGGTATTTTTTTTTACTGATACTAAAAGACCAACTTAGAAAGGAATAGATATAAGATATATATTTAAAGGAAGCATAAGGGAGAACGTCGAAAAGGGTTAGGAAGAAAGTCGAGGGAAAAAGAGCTCTTGTTCGCTCTTTCGTATTCGAGTTTTTGTAGTGGTGAAATCGTTCCCTGCTCGTTATCGTCTCAGTCCGCTGCCCGGAAAAAGGTAATGCCTTCTCCTCTATAATACTTTTCCCATCGTTTATATTTCGACATGTTGTTGTTAGCATCTCAAGGTTTATGACGTTGATTATTTGACATTGAGCTCTTAGTTTGTTATTCTGAGTTGTGGTTCTGTTTTTCTTTATTTTGAGTTGTTTATTTCCATGATTATGGTCAAGCCGAGTCCTATTTGAGCCATAATTTCGAGTCAAGTTCCTGTCATAGATTGGTTTGGACGCATTTAGCTTGGCTATCGATTGTTTACATCTCTTGTTTCAAAGGCATAATTTCCTTGCCTCTATAGCTTTAGTAGTTGTTTGGGGTTGTTATTCATTTTAGTTTGAAATAATAGTAACTTGGTCCGATTTATGTATTGGTACAAAATGAATGGCTGCAACTTGATTTTTTTTTTTTTCCTTTCTTATTTGATTGCTGTTAACAAAAATGCACAAGTCCATAATTATGTGTTGCTCCGTGTGATGATTTTCTGTGTTTTGTCTAAATTTGGGACTCCTCTGTTACGATCATTCTAGTTTTTTTCTAACTAGTTTGACATTCGGCCTATGCCTATTTGGTTTTCGTCTTGGCTTAAACTTATCTTTGAATGGCATCATGTGAGCTTTGTCGGTATGACTTAAGTCATTTTCTTTCCACTTTAGGAATTATACTTAGCTGTTGATTAATAGGTCACAAAGTTTGATACTAGTAGTTCACTGTGCAGCCTTGTACCTTGAAACATTTTGTGTCTTATGGTTCGTCCATTTGTATTGCTAATTACCAATATTTCATATACTTTATTATAAGATTTCGTCATGTGCATGGAGTGGTATCATGTTTGCTATTTACATGCAGTAGCCATTTTTAATTGCTCGTGCTTATCTTACCTTTAGATAGAATTGAAATGAATCTGGTTTTTCTTTTCATTTTTTTTTTCTTAGTGGCCTATTCAATAATTTATCATATGAACTATTATGTAGTTCCCTTGCCCGTGATTTGAATATCATGCTAAGATTCTAGACTCTACTCGATTTTAACTCTTTTCTTTTGCTTCACTTCCAATACATGTGACATCAATTTGAGTTCATTTTGGACTCCTCTCTACATCTCCGAGTTGAATTCATTTGAGTCAGCCCCATCGATTGGAATAAAGGCGGGTCGGTGGACATGTCAATTTGGGAACAAGCTGGAAGTCGAAATAAATGGGCTAAATGAGCTCTAAATTTCCAGCTATTGTATTTTGTTTATTATTGGGCCTAAGCCCACTTAGTCATTATGTTTACTATCTTATTAGAATTTAGGACAGGTGGAAGATGGGCCTAAGGCTCAAATAAGTAAGTTTCGAAATCTACTCTAGTGCAGGTGACTCAAATGGGCCAAAGGCCCAAAACGAAAAAAGGCCCAAATACTGGCCCAGGCGGACAGAAAAACCAGATTTGGGCCCAAATCTCTCTCCTTCTTTGTTTTTACTATTATGTTTATTGACTTGTTAATGTTTGCCGTCAATCTTAAAGTCGAACATTCAAATCCCCGAAAAGCACCCATTTCAAATTAATTACTTAACTAGACTACTCGTCTTTCACTTGACTAAAAAATAAATAATAACTAAATAAGTTTACGAAATACTTCACTTAGATAATATTTCATTATTTTTTTCTAAAATAGTTCAATCGTTCCATTCAAATCAAGTTAAATTATTTTAGCCAAATAAATTAGTTGTCGGATAACCGCATTAGCGGATATTCTAGGTGCTTTAAAAACCTTCCTAGAATATTAATAGGAACCTCGAACCCCCTTAATAGTTTTCAATAGATTTACTGTTTTAGTCTTTTGAAAACAATAGTTTTCTTGATTTTTTCTTAAAAATTAAGTGGCGACTCTAAAACCAGTCAAAATACATTTTCCAAATAAAACAAATACATTTATAAAAAAAGGTAAATGTATGATCGAAGGTGATTCAAACAAGAAGGTAACTCTTTCATTGTTAAATACACTTTAAAGTTTATGTATAAATTACGAAATCATGATACATGTTACATGTATACTGTATCAATTTTTTTCTTCGAATAATGTATGATGCATCACTATAGAAATAACACTGATATATGTATATGCATGTGTTTATACTCTATGCACAATAATTATGTATTGCAAATCTATCATGTGTATCATTTGTTTCTTAGATCAAATTCTATTATCAATTATATATATATATATCAATAAATTAAGAAAGAAAAGATTAACAATAATCCAAACCTCATTCAAGTTTATATATTATATATATATAATCTTGGAAATAAAGGGACATCAATGATCCCACACTCAATAACACAAACATATTCAATATATCTCATTATACATTGAAAAATAACATGATAAATAAAATGGCTAAATTTTTAAAAAAAAAAATAATTTCCTATATGGTCTTAGAGCAGTCAACATCTGGACTAATCTTGAAAGAAATATTAGCCTTACATAATCCAGGGAGTTGAGCAGCACGGTTAATTGGAAGTGCGGTAGAGGTTGAACCAACACTCTTTATGCATGTACAAGTTCTCTCGCGGTCAGCTCTTGTACGTTCAGCGTTGATGATAGATTTAATTCCACTACAACACTCTGGTGATACAGTTAACTCACCACCTAACACGTAGCCAAGACATGGTTCGAGGCTACTATACACCATGTTGCACGTAAGAATTGCATCCTCAGCAGCTGTATTAGATGCTCCGGTGGTCGTGGACACGGCCACCGCGATGCAGATGAGAAGCAAAGGAAATAGTTGCTTGTTTAGCATTGTGGAAATGGTCGCGATGTGTGATTTCCTTATAAATATATCTATATATATATGAATCAAAGGTTGACAAGTCAAACATGTGAAGTACAAAACTAGTTGATATAGTAGGTTTCAAATAAAATGAGAAACATATGTATTTTTCACCGATTAATTTGATCATAAACGCTTTCGTCAAAAATATTTTCGATGAATGATTATAGATCAAACGTATTTAACTTTACAGTAGAATCAAGAATTGTCGACCAATATTCATGGGTTAATAATACCTATGGTCCTTTTATTTTGGATCAATATGAACCATATATATTGTACATTTAACAATAAATTTGTTTCGAATTATAGAGCTAAGATACAACCAAATTCCAACAAGAAAAATGTTAAATTGAATTGTACCAATCTTTACTTGAGGTTACTATTCATTTTTGTACTTATTATTATTTTTTAATTATTTTTTTGATTAAAGAGATAAAAGACGATATTTTAATATGAAAGGGAATTCACATATTTTTAGTAATAATGACTATAAGAGTTCTGTTTGATTCTTTTGCTTTGGAGTATCCTCTTGAATATTTTATTCGAGAATATAAGTGTAAGATTTTCTAATCTTATTTTGTATTACAAATATAAAATATCTCTATTGTTTTCATAAATTTCATGTTCATTTAAATAATATCATTTAAATTAAGACGAAAATGAGTATTATATATTGTTATTGAGAGAAAAATATTTAACATTAAGGACAAATTTAATCCCACCAGAACACTCTGATGGCACACTTCATCCACCACCAAATCCTTTCACCTCATCACCTATACTACTACTAATTTGTGTATGCATCATAATATCGAAAGAGGAAAAAATTCAATTTTTTGATTAATTTTTCGAAGGACTAGCTAACACATGGATATATTGCTGAATTTAATTTATTTCCTTATTCTTTTATTGAAACCATAAAATTTTGTTTTCTTTCAAAATCTGTTCAAATAGATGTGTGCTCCAACTAAAAGAAAAGAAAAGTATTGCTTCTTGCCTCAATTTTTCTCGGCTTTCTCCCTCTTTCCCCCCTCTATATTTTGTATTTTCACCTCTTTCTCCTTCTATTTTTATTTTTTATTTTTTGAAGTGTCGAGCGATTGTATTTGTTATATTCATATGTATATTTAGGTTCATATAGTCTCAGTGTGTGTATTTTGTATTTCTACCTTTTTTTATTTGTATTTATATATTTTTTTAATATAATGTGTCAAGCGATTGTATTATTGTATTCATACATGCATTTAGGTTTTATCCTCTGAATCCATCTCCCTTCCCTCTTTTTGTATTTTGTATTATCACCTCTCTCTGTGTATATCTTTTTATGTATGAATTTCTATATTTTACACTAGATTTTTTATAGTGACATTTTAACGAGACGTACTATCTATTAAATAGATATCCAAGAGGATGGGGTGTTAAAAATATATTTTAGTCAAGTATATCCTTCTCAATTATCAATCTTCCATTAGTCTGTAGTGGGGTTAGTCTAGTACATAGAGGAACTAGCTCTAGCTCAATAATTTCCCCTCCAATGTAGCTTCTAGTTCATATATTTGACCGGTAGGCGGTAACTATATATTGTGATTAATAATATTTTTTAATGTATTTCTTAATATGTACATTTTATCGTAATAAAGAACTTAAGATTTATTATTCGAATTCATATAAACAATTATTAATTTGATCCTCATAACTGAATCTCGTCACATAAAATAGAATCGATGAAGTTATAACTACTGAAAGATGAGAGCTTATGTTATATTTTGTTTTTTCCAAGTTTGAATTCATACCTCCAAATAACAAAATACATAATTGATTGATCTATCGATCATTATTGATCGACGTAACAGTGTGATATCGGTGACACAATACAATTATTAAGGATCAAATTAAAGACAATCACGAAAACGTAGTAGTACTTAATAGATAGATTATGTTCCAATTTTATGATTAGAGACAACATAACTCTTATTCTCATTTATATTGTATGCATAATAATTCGTCCTTCATCTCACCTTTGAGCAATCAACTTTAGGGCTAATCTTGAAGGGAATATTTTTCACCCCACATTTTCCTGGGAGGGCAGCAGCATTCTTGAAATCGATACCACTAACACTTGAGGCAGCCATTTTCAAGCACGAGCAAACGCCTTGGCGGTCCGCCGTCGTTTTGGCGATACTGTAGAGGGACTTGATCCCTCTACAATAAGTCGGTGGCACCTTGCCACCGTTCACTACATAGCTAAGGCACGGGATTAGGCCGTTGAACACCGAGCTACATGTGATTGCCGCATCAACGCAAGGTGATGCGACAATTACTATGTAAATTAGGAACAAAAGAGAAAGGGGCTTAACAATCTTTTTTGAGATAGCCATGAATAAACACAAAAATGAGTGGATAAAATTTTAGGTCTAACAAGGATATTAATGAAACTCTTCGTAGTCTTGTTGAAAGGTGATGGACGATTATATATAGGAGTGAAGATTATTGTTTTGAGGGAAAATGCATAAGTACCCCCTTAGCCTATGCCCAAAATTTCTGAGACACACCTAACCTTTACTAAGGTCCTATTACCCCCCGAACTTATTTTATATATAATTTTCTACCCCTTTTCGGCCTATGTGGCACTATCCTTGAAAAAATTGTCAACACGCCCTGGGCCCACAAGATAGTGCCACGTAGGCTGAAAAGGGATAGAAAATTATATATAAAATAAGTTCGGGGGGTAATAGGACCTTAGTAAAGGTTAGGTGTGTCTCAGGGATTTTGGACATAGGCTAGGGGGTACTTATGCATTTTCCCTTGTTTTGATACCATATTATTTGTTTTATTATGTGCAAAAAAAAAATTTAATATTAGTAGAGTATAACTAGTAGTGGCCTAGTGGGTACGTTGAGTATGTCCATTCTTTTTTTCTTTTTAAAATGGGGCAGGGAAGAGAAAATGGGGAGGAGATTACACAAATTAAACCTTCACCAATAAAGTGAGAGTTCAGGTTGTCAACCAACTAAATTATTTTATTCTTTTTGCTCTCCTTTGTTTCATTTTATTTGGCATTGCAAATATTTGAAGCATTGACCAAAATAAGTTATTTTAAAAACCAATTCACCAAACTAATACGCTTTTTAAATTTTTTACAAAAGTAGTATAAACGTACTTCATGGTAACGTTTTAGGTTATTTTTATTTTAAAAATTCAACGGACAAAAACTGACGGAGCTAACGACGTTAAATGAATAAACGTTACTGTGAGTAACGTTTTAGGTGTAAAACGTTACTCACGATAACGTTTATTGAGAATCCAATCACGTCAACCCTGCAAATGCAGAATCAAATCCTGCAAATTTAAAACGTTACTCACAGTAACGTTTTAGGTGTAAAACGTTACTATTTTACTAAGAATCCAATCATGGGTCTTCGACTGCTGCAAATTTAGAATAAATCCTACAAATTTAGCTATAAAATGTTACTCATATTATGTTAAGTTCTTACTATAGCTTTAAAATTATTTTTTTAATTTATTAATATTATTTTAAAAAATTTCTTAATAATATGATAAACTTGACTTATTTAATTCATACCTGATGAAGTTTTGTGAATATTATTATAACAATGGGCAACACAAGTAAAAGTTTTGTTGAATATTGTTGGAATATGCAAAACATTCCTTACAACAACATTTATTTTATAATCACATGTGGTCAGTTTAAAAAATGGAGGAATATGACTTTAACAGAGTGTTGTAACTGACAGTCACATTTTTGAGGTAAAGTAACGTTTTATAGCTAAATTTTCAGGATTTATTCTAAATTTGCAGGAGTCGAAGACCCGTGATTGGATTCTTAGTAAAATAGTAACGTTTTAAATTTGCAGGATTTGATTCTGCATTTGCAGGGTTGAAGTGATTGGATTCTCAATAAACGTTATCGTGAGTAACGTTTTACACCTAAAACGTTACTCACAGTAACGTTGATTCATTTAACGTCGTCAACTCCGTCAGTTTTTGTCCGTTGAATTTTTAAAATAAAAATAACTTAAAACGTTACCATGAAGTATGTTTATACTACTTTTGTAAAAAAATTTAAAAGCGTATTAGTTTGGTGAATTGGTTTTTAAAATAGCTAATTTTGGTCAAAACTTCCAAATATTTATTAGAGATCAACATGGGTTGTGGTGCAGTGGTGAGACTGTTCAACTCTTAACCAGAAGTTTTGGGTTCGAGCCTTATGTACGAATAAAATCATGTTGGGAGTTGCAGTGCACAATCCGAATTTAGTCGGGACGGGCTCCGGACAACAAGGGATGGCAATGGGGTGGTGCGGGGCGGGTTGAGCTTAGCCCGCAAAATTTTTAATCCGCCCCGCATAACAACCTTTTTCATTTTCGCCCCGCATGAACCTGTCCCACATAATTTTTTTAGTATTTTCTTTTTTCTAGTTAAGTTTGATACAAAAAATAAATTCATTTTTTTATTAAGTTGTATTAATGTAATAGATAATGACTTAAAAAATTATTTTTAGAGGTCAATTGAGAAACATGTAATAAATCGTAGTACCTTTTATTGAACCATTTTCATTTAATATCTTCAATATTTTAGTAGCTTTAAAGATATTATATTACTATAAATAATGTTCTATCACTCTTATAACATGTAAAAAGTTAAAATTAAGTTTGAACCCGCATAAAATCACATATACACGCAACCCGCCCCGCCCCACATTAGTTTTAAAAAAAAGCACTTCATCCCGCCCCGCACAACCTTAAATTCGTCCTGCCCCGCATAGTCTTAAACCCACTCCGCTCTGCATCCGTCCCGCCCCATTGCTGTACCTACGGATAATGGGTGAAAAACCAAACATTTATTAGAAATTTATTTTTTTGAACTAATCTTATTAATTATGTTGTAAAAATATAAATTTGACTATTAATATTTTACATAATTAATTAATGATAAGAATAGTATGAAGTAAATAATAAATCTCTCTTGATCATTTGCTAAAAAATACATAATAAATAAAATAGATGTTGAATTTTAAAGGAGTGCATTTTGAATATAACTAAGCATTATCGCACGGGTGTAATATTTTTCTCCTCCAATAAGAAGTTTCTAAAAGTATTTCATTAACTTAATTTCTTGCACTACTTAGTGCTGCATTTTTTTTTATGGTGGCAGTGGCACTATGCTTTCACCTACCAACTCAGGTTGAAAATCAACACGTCAATCATTTTAATAAACTCAAAATTAGCTTTCAATTCCCAGCTCCCCCAGCTAATTATTCATAATTAAAATCCATACATAGCAATGATGAAATTTTTCTGATAGGATATTGCATAGCTTGCTTTTGATTTTGTCAAATAACTCAATGGTAGAAACTATGAAAATTGGCAAGTACCATCGGTGGCAGAGCTAGAACTTTTAATAAGGAAATTCAAAATGTGAAAAAGTAAACTACAAACTAATCAAAGGGGGTTCGAAATCTACTATATATACATAAAAAATAATTTTAATCATGTATAAATAATATTATTTTCTTGTGAAGAGGTTCGAATGAACCTCTGACAGAATGCTGGTTCCGCCTTACTGCACGGTAGTTTCAACTCTGGGTGGAAATCAACAATTATGTTATGAAAACTAGAGTGTGCAGGTTTCATAAAATATTAATTTTATGTTGTGAAAATTTTATAATTGACATATATATGACTGATAATTATAAATTATGACATTATTTTTTTTCTTTCAAGTTATAATAATAAAAAAAATTCAGGTTCTAATATTTTATTAAAATAAAAAAATGATTTAAAATAACAGTAAAAATCATTTTGTTTGAAAAATAGATAAGGTAAAAAACGGATATTTATTAGTAATTAATTTGAATTCATTAATGATAATTAGTAGGCGCCATAAAACTAGGAGATTCATAAAAAATGAAATATTTGTTTTCCTTTTTTAATTCAATGCAGTTAAATTTCGTTCAAAACATATTTTTTTTTCTTTTGTTCAAACGGATCTCTCTCTTCTCAATTTTTTCTGTAATTAGTCGTCACTTTCAACTAGTTCCAATTCGTTTTCATTCAATAATCTTTGTTTACTTGTAATGGACGGCTTCTTAATAATATTAATAGAGCATGGTGGTAGATGGGATCCTTCAGGTTAGTGTTCTTTTTGCGATTTTTTATTTATAGTGTTATACTAATCAAACGTAAAAAAATTAAAATTAAGAACAGTGATACTGGAAAGAAAATTTTCAGATTTTGTTTGTGTATAATGTAATTTAATTATGATGTATTTGATATGAACATTCTTTTTTGGAAATTACATAAAATTTGTTTGAAATTGGTATAGATTTTGATATGAAATTTTTTTAATTTAAGGTTTTTAGTAAAAAATAAATAAATAAAATTTATTTGTAAATGGTTTACTGGTTATACCATTTTTGTACGATTTTGAAATTATATTGAAATGAATTTCGTATAGTGTTTACCTAATAAATGACAAGTAATTGTTAAACTTTGTATTATTTTTGTATTATATTGATATGATTCTGCTGTGAAAAAATTACGACTTATGAAATGAAATAGTTATAATGTTAGCATGAAGTATGTATGAAAAGTGTGACTAAAAATGTATGAAATGTGTATACTCCATTCTGGCCTTTTTTTTTTAAATGAATAATGTTATATTTTGGTACTCCATTATTATTTGGTATGTTTGATGATGTGTAAGAGATAATTATGGTAGATTCTTTATTTATATCATTTAATAATAAAAATAAAATTATAAAAGACTAATTATTTAATAAAGTAAAAATAAATTGTTTATAAATAAAAAGTGATATGTTATAACCCGTAATTAAACCGTTATAAGCAATAATATTTTAAAAGTAGATTTAAAATCCATAATATTTCCCCTTAAATATATATGTGGTGTGATTTTTCCTGCTTAGAATGGCGAATATAAGGAAATAGAGCGAAATCAAAATTTAAAGCTTATGTGCTGTAACTTTTAATATTTTTAAGTTATTCAAATCTAAATTAATTAACGTATACATATTCAATTTTTAAAAAAATATAAAATTTAAAATAAATCTACTAAATTCTGTTGAATTCATAATCACCATTCTTGGAATATGAAGGCGTAAGAACAAGAACTATAATAAGTACCGAAAGGGGAGGATAAACTTTGAAGGGTCCAAGAAAATTATTTTCCACTTTGGGTGTATTTGGCACATGGCTCCAATTTTTTCATTTTGATGGATCAAAATATATTTTTTACAAAATAAAAAAAAATGATTTTCTTAAAAAATATAAAATTCATAACTAACATTCTAAATTTATTCCCATCCAACACTCTCAACCCCTTCTCTTTAAACATTCCACACCCCGCCCCATCGATTCTGGAACCTAATGATGGATATGAAACAAATTAAAAAAGTAACCAAAATAATTTGTCAAAATAAATTTGACAAACTACAAATATTTAGTGCGCTATATAAGTTTTAACAATGGATCAGATTTATTTGATTGTTATGGCCAATTGACTTATGTAGTCCATTAAACTAATGTGCTATATGGAAAAAATAGTAGTCCTTCAGGTTTAAATTTTAATGATTGTTATGGTCAATTGACTGATGTAGCGGATTAAATTAGTGAGTAGAGAAAATATTTGTCCTTGAATTGAAACGAGAATGGAGGGACATCCAAGTTGTAACACATAGCTAATTTCTAAGAACAAGACAGACCAATGCCTTTATTTAAAGTGTCGCACGGAGTCTTAGTGAAAGTTTAAGTCCGTGACATCTTTGGTGGCTACTCTTAATTCTACGCAATCCAATATGGTTTCTACATATTAATGATAATTGTGACTATCAAACATATTGATTTAGTACTCTAGATTCTTGAATATTCCAAAAATATCCCAAGGGGAAAATATAAAATGCTATGAGGTGGTAATTCTATCACTTGAGTTTTATCTATGGAGTATAAAAATGTGTGTGTAGGATGTTTATGCATTTGGAGTTATACAAGAGATTGGGGTGGATCCTTTGTTGGGGTGTTAATGTCTATGTTGCTCAAACTCTCCAAAAATATTGGTGCACTCATGTTAAATCCTCCACTACTTTGGAAGGATCCGACACACACTCATATTCCGTTGACATTTATGAAGAGTCCAAGCAACAAATTAACATTGGAAGTTGAACATTTCCCTTTTTGCGAGGATTGCTTGACAATATGTATATTTGGGGTTAGGGCAAGTCTCCCCTTTTGTTGTGCTTTTACATGATTTATAAATACATCGCCGGGATCACAATTCTAGAAATTTTAAAAAATAAATAAATTGTTTGGTCTTGTAAGACGATACATGATGTGGAAACAAATAGGGTGAATCAAAACTTTACCCTATTATTTGAGTTGGAGAATTGAATTGGATGGCCTAAGACCAAAACCTCAAAGATGAATTGGCTTCCCTGAGTCTTAAGTGAAATGTTTAAATTATGATTAATGCAGATCAACTTGGTTCCAGTTACACGTCAAGGTTGACGTAAGTTCAGTACACCTAAAATGATTTTTAGTGACAATTAATTGACAACAATAACTTAATTGCCATTAAATATATTTTTTCAAGGCAATTAACACTCTTTGTAAGTGTTGTTGATTCCTAAAGCCTATAGCAACCTTCGATTGAATATTAGGTAAAGGTTGGTAGGGAAATCAAGTGGAATCAGAGCAAAAATGGCCATTACTTTTCCAAGCAAAATTGCATAAAGGGACACTCTTTTTCCCAGATAACCAAAACTGACAAGTCGGTGGGCTTTGAGCGACTTACCCAAATATATGAGCCAATCATCTTCACAGGTCAGTATCAAACAAATTAAACGAGGAGTTATTCTCCATTTTGAATAATCAATTAATTCTCACATGTTCAGATAACTAGAGTGACATAAAGAGATCAAATCCATCAAGAAGTGGTACTATATATATTCATCAAAATAGATAGAACTCCAATACATTCATTGCCACTTCAACCAAATTATTCAATCATAACCATAAAAGTAGCTAGTGCTCTTCAGGACTAGAGAACTGAGAGCACATATTACATAAAATTTACTGGACTTTAGAGCAGTCAATGTCGGGGCTAATCTTGTAAGGAACAGTGACACCACATTTGCTAAGAAGTGTAGCAGCCTTGCTAGTATCAATACTGTTGCCAAGACTTGCTGCCCCTGATTTCAGGCACGAACATACCCCCTGTCGGTCCGTAGTGGTGCTGGCTGCTGTGTAGAGGGACTGAATCCCGCTGCAGCAGCCAGCTGGGGCCGCTGACTTGTTGCTACCTCCCATGAGGTAGCTGAGGCAGGGCATTAACTTAGAGTACACTGTGTTGCATGAGATTGCAGCTTCTGCTTGGGCTGAAATGATCACTATGCATAGGAGGAAACAAAATGCTGAAATTTTTTGCATTTGGGAGAAAGCCATTTGTATTTTGATAATTAAATGATGATTTTTTCTACACTGGATTGGATTTGGGATGCTTAAGCAATGTTCTAAAAAGTGATTATATAGACAATGTTTTAGTGGAGTAGGTGAGTCCATTTTGTATTTGTGAAGTGGGAAAACTATATGTTTTAGTCATCAAAAATTAAAAATAACTTGACATTCTCAACTATGTATTGGTAAAATTGACAGTCTGCTAATTAATTTCACTTCTGTTTTTAGTAGTTTATCACCATTTTTTTCTTCCTTTGAGACTGCACAAATGCGATAACTTCTTTACAAAATGTATTTTGAATTAAATACTTCTACAAATTGTTATACTTACACAAGCACTTCAATTTAAGTTTGATACGGTTTGAGTTTCCACGAGTATTCAATTTCGTACTCTGGGCTCAAACACAAAATTCCTAATTAAATCCTACCACAATCCCTATTGCACTCTTGAGTTGTGTAAAGGATTGAGTAGCTGAAATACATCATGATGGTGCCTCACTTACTAGGCATCCATTATTTACAATATCCCTCCACTAATTTAGTGGACTGTATTGAGGTGTCACTCATATATTTACCCAAACCAATTGTGCAATTTGTTGGTTATTGAGCATTTTAATATTATTTTTTATATTAAATTTGCTCATTATTTTGGTGCCTTAATATTGCCTAATTACTCATGAATTGGCCATTGACTTAGTGGTCATAAAATGCTGGCAGAAACGTTCCAATGAACGTTGGAATTGGGCAGCATGTTCATTTGCCGTTGGATGCATTTGTTACACTCTCTTTATTTTCATTCTTTACTCTTCCATTATCCTTGTAACATATGTAACTCCTAAGACCATTATCTTCACTATTTACTACCCATTATCTTCCTATCAATTGGTAGGAAGACTTCCTCAACTATAAATAGTAATAGTCTTCATTTGGATTGGGATATACTACACACAAGAAAAATATAGAGTGAAAGAGTTAATCAAAAAGAGAGTTCTTATTAGTTGAAGGGAGGTGTTCTTTTTGTGGAGCTTTGGACTCAACTCTTGTCCAGAGTTGTTGAGTTATACTTTGTGAAGGCTGTTGTATCCTGGAGGGGACAAGTCAAGAGGACTACTGCTGGACCAGTGAAAACATTTGCTGCAGTGGGCTTGAATCTCCTTAAAGAGAGCGAGATATTCGCGCCTCAGCCTGAAGAGATTTCTATTTCTTCATTTTATTTCAATTGTAATCTTGTATTTTTTGTTATCTTGTAAGTTTTTCACTAACACAATTTAGGAAAAAGGATTGAGTTGATTCATAGAGCTTCAACCAAAGCTTATAGCACCACTTGGCATTTTTGAGTTGAATAGAAGGTGGTGCATAATTCTTGTTGGAGATCTAATGAGAGAGGTAGGTAAACCAATATTTATATTGGTTTGATGAACTTTAAGCTTCATTTTTTTAAATTAAAATCCGATTAAATTGGATATACACCACATAAGATCTATTTGGGAAAAACACTTTCTATCAAGGATTTTTTCATATTCAGGACTCAAAACTGAGACATCTCATTAAGGGTGGGCATAGGTGATCTTGAGCTCAACTCGTCAATGTCCGTGACCCCTTTAATATAGCACTACAACAACTAAAGAATTTTGCGTCAATGTTCGTGACCACATAATCACATTTCAAGTAAAGGGATACGTACTGCGAGACTCGAGCATAGTTAAGCATATCAGGATCAATCATACACAGAATTCTTTCAACCAGACTCCTCTTTAATAGTTCCCATGCTTCTGCAACTGCCTTTCTGCTCCCAGCATCTGTAGATTGCCCTTTACTACTCAAAGCTTTATTAACAGTTCAAGCTTCTGAGCATCCTGAACAGAAAAAAAAAGGAACCTTCTTCCCTGGATAGTAGAAAGCTTTCTGAGCTATTGTTGGAAGGATCCAAGGGACTAATCTCTAAATCAAATATGCTCTGTTAACAAAGCTTATTTAACTTATGGTTTAAAGAGTTACCTCCCATCATCTGAGCAATGACAAGAAGAAATTCAGAACAATCACGATCTTAATGTTTCTAGTCTCATATATTAATTAATGGATCTTACAATAGATGCATTCATCATACTATCAAGCACAATAAATAAAAGAAGTGAAGGAAAACCGTTATTCACGTTGCAATTTTTTGCCGAAAGACATCACTTAACCAGTTAATGATGTGCGACTTCCATAGTCTTAATAGATTTAGATATATAGCACTGCAAGAGTTACAAGTTGGATGTTCAATTAATATAGTAGATAAGAGTATGTTGGTTTTGCAATTAGGATTAGAAGCCTTAAGTAATCTTCAAAGTACATAAAGTAAACTTGTGAAGCAGAATCATCAGTGGCTTATTTTCATATACTTTCAACATATAAACAAATTTAACAGAAAACAAGAACTAATGACTGCTAATCCAGTAATTCCTCTACCAATATGCAATGTAGGCCCTCGCAACCTTCCCATATCCAATGGCCCTCTTGTAAACTGGCTTGCGGATCATGCCAGATTCTGCTTCCAATTGATGCTTTACTCTATACTTGTTCGTCTGGTGTTCTCTCTCTTTAGGAGCAGAATCCTTGATTCCTGCATCTCTCCTTGTCGATTTCCCTTCACCCTTGCTTCTACTGGACTTCTTTTTTTCAGTCTGAATCACCTTCGACTTCTTCTGTTTTCTGAATTTACTCTCAAAAGCATTGGCATCACTTTCACCCAATTCATTACCTAAATAGTCTTGTTCCCTCCATTTTCTTTTCTTTACCGAAACTTCCCTTCCGTTATGTGCTTTTAAGTCAACCGAACCCTTAGAACAGCGAATCGAATCTCCTTGTATAATGAATGGAGCAACTGGTGGCTTATCCCCAGAAGTTGTCAGTTCTGGGCAGTTTGCCTTATCAGAATCAGTGGTAAATCACTACTCTTTAGGGGAGCAGTATTACCAGAAGAACGAAACTTAATCCTAATCCTAATGGGTTTGTGAGAAATAATAGGAAGGGAGTTTTTGAGATATCTGTGGTTGAATTACAAGTTGATGACTCGCCAAAAACGAACCATAAACACCAAATTTTGGCCCCAAATTCTCAGCAGAAGCAGCTCCTTCAAAATCTTTCATATAATCGCCCAAAGCAGTTTGAATCTTAGCATCAATGTCTATATGAGAATCATCATATATTTCTCCTCCTTCAACTTCGTCTTCTTCCTCCATACTTCCTTTGCTCACAAAATATCAACTGATTTTACCCCTACATTAATGTGCCATACTGAGAAAGTCCTCCAAGTAAGTAAAGCTAGAGATATGTGTCATGTTTTGTGCCTGCCCTTGTTAGGTGGACTAGACATACAAATACTCTATAGTGACAGTAAGCACAAGAAGTAATGGAAGTGAAGGAAAGCAGTAGACGCTAGATAGAATTATAAAGGTGTAACAACAGAATAAGATGCTAACTACTACATTTAATGTAAACCTTCAAAAGGTCAGGTCCCAAATAGCGGTGCTGATGACTGGAGAGCCCTGAAAAGTTTCCATTTCCACATTAGAATGACAAACAAGTACTTGAGATTGTGTGCTTCAAGACAAAACAAGTTTCGACATTAGCTTACCTGTGATTAGAGTTATCAAGCACAACTGTAACCACTCCAGAACAGAATTTCTGGAACAATACCTGCAATAGACGGGTGAAAATATTGAATCCCGGTGGAACATTTTATAAATAGGAACAAAACTACATATTCCCAGTTACACTGCAATACTCGGATACTGTTTTGGTTATATTCACTGAATTTGGGTTTGCCGCTACTAGGTACAAACCATTGATAGCTAATGAAACGGAACAATTCGAAACTCAAAACCAATATCCACACAAACCAAGGTGCAACAATAGATAATAATACTGATTTCCTTAAGCAGGGGAATGTAAAGTTAGCATCGAAAAAGAGTAAAAAAAATAAGATCCATCCCTCACATTAACCAAATAATAAGTCATTTTGTACTCCTTGTGATCTATTTTAATGAATTTGTGGCTCGACATCCAATCCTTCGCACCTGAAATAGATTTATATAAATAGCATTGCAAGAATTACAAGTTCGATATTCAATTAATATAGTAGCTCGATCTTAGCTTCTTTTATGTAATCTTCAAAGTACATAATACATAAAGTAAACTTGTGAAACGGAATCAACTGCTTATTTAAACTTTCACCATATAAAAGAGTAGGGGAAATTTACCTAGTAAAATTATAAAATTGAAGATACATGAGATATACGTTCGGTAGATCCATGGGACTCATGCCACCGTGTCTTAGGACTTACTCCCCGCCCTGTACTGCATAAAATGTCTTGCCTCACGCCCCCGCCTTTTAAAAACAGTCTCAATCATTATCTCATTCAACTCCTAGTTACACTTCAAAGGATGACAACCTTCTAGACTACCTCTTGGTTGTTATCGTTCAACTAAATCTGGACACGTGCGCTGCACGTATATCCATATTATGATATAGACATATATTATTCAAAAGTAGTAAATTATTAATCTTTCTTGACCTTAACTTTTTAAAAACTTTTATAAAAATTTATAAATGTGTTGAAAAAATTTTAATCGCCCAATATTTCTAGCATCTCTATGAAAGAAATCTTTTTGCCTAACTTTATCTCTAATATATTCTCCGACTATTCACACCATTGATAAACAAAACCGCATGCCCATTAGCATTATTTCTCAATTTATATTACAGGTGTTTGATTAGATACATAAACTAAGAGAAAAAAAATTGAGTTGAAATCATCTCAGAAAGGGGTAAATGAATGATTATATTAGTAAAGTGTTATTAATATAAGATATAAATTTGATTATGCTACTACTAACTCCAACATCATATTTATCATTATGAGTTGTTATTTATATTCTACTTCTTCCTTCTTTTTATTGGTTTGATCATTATTGAAATTCATGTTTTGTAGTAAAAGTAAGTATTTGAGATTTTGCCAACAACGCCAAGCACAAGAAATAATGGAAGTGATGGGAAGAAGTTGTTCATGATTTGTGGCTTCCGTAGTCTTAATCTTGTCTAGAGCTGCTATGAGAAGAGTCAGAAACAAATCTAATTCTCTATTTAACAATTTCTTTAGGATTGATTTCCAGTGATCATATGCAGTATGAATGTCAAGGTCAGAGCATTCCCTGAGTCCCCTGGCAAATTTGAGGAATCGATCATCTGCACAAAAATGATCCTAGAACAGACATGAGAAGGACCGGATGCAAACAAATTGAAAATAGGAAGAACATGAATGAACAACCTAGTGGCTGAAAGGGAGGGTCACAATATCAGGCCTAAAACCAGGTCCAGACCTTCAAGTCAATGAAGGTTCTTGAGGCAGTAAAACCAGAAGAAATTGGGAACAATACAGTATGATCTACTTCTGGAAAAACAGATTCAAGTGATCCACAAACAAGTACATGAGATTGTGTGCTTCAAGACAACAAGTTTCGACATTATAGCTTACCTGTGATTCAAATTGTCAATGAGAACCATAACCACTCCAGGGCAGAATTTCTAGAATCATACTCACATTGCTATACTTGGATACAGGTTTGATCATCTTCACTGAATTTTGGTACAAATCAGTTACAGAGTCTGATTGACAATTTCTATTACAAGTGTTTATGTTGCAAATCTTTCATTCACATTTTGTTATAAAAGTATTCATGCCACTATAGCTGAATAACCTTGAAACACAGATATCTATAAGACTACAACTAGTCTGAATTCTTCACTAATGAAACAGAACAATTCAATACTCAAAACCAATATCCACACAAAAATTGTCTTCTTATCATCAGTGGAAGCTGCAACAAGATGGATACAACATACTGATTTCTTTAAGCAGGGGAATGTAAAGTTAGCATCGAAAAAGAGTAACAAAATAAGATCCATCCCTCACATTAACCATAGAAGTCATTTTCACTCCTCATGATCTATTTTAATGAAGCTCCGAAATTGTTTGTTAGATTATTACAAATTACAAAGGAATTTGTGGCTTGAGATCCAACCCTTAACACCAACATAGATTTAGATAAATAGCATTGGAAGACTTAGAAGTTGGATATTTAATTAATATATGCAATTGGGATTAGAAGCCTTAAGTAATCTTCAAAGTACATAAAGTAAACTTGTGAAGCAGAATCATCAGTTGCTTATTTTCATATACTTTCAACATATAAACAAATTTAACAGAAAACAAGAACTAATGACTGCTAATCCAGTAAATTCCTTTACCAATATGCAATGTAGGACCTCGCAACCTTCCCATATCCAATGGCCTTCTTGTAAACTGGTTTGCGCATCATGCCACATTCTGCTTGAGACTGTTGCTTTACTCCATACTTGTTTGCCTGCTGTTCTCTCTCTATAGGAGCAGAATCCTTGATTCCTGTATCTCTCCTTGTCGATTTCCCTTCGCCCTTGCTTCTACTGGACTTCTTTTTTTCAGTATGAATCACCTTCGACTTCTTCTGTTTTCTCAATTTCCTGTCTAAAGCATTGGCATCACTTTCACCCAATTCATTACCTAAATAGTCTTGTTCCCTCGATTTTCTTTTCTTCACAGAAACTTCCCTTCCGTTATGTTCTTTTACATCAATTGAAGTACCTTTAGCACCACGATTTTGAAAGTTACTTTGGATGAGAGATTGGTAGAGGGCATGTAGAGCACTTGTGGTATCGTCCTCACTAATGTCACAACAGTTCATGCCAGGAAGCCAGTCTAACATAGTGCAGACCCAACTCTGAGACAGTTGATCGGGTTTTGTACCATACGGGAGAAGCCTCCGCTTCCGACATGTAGAACATCGAATCCAATCTCCTTGTATAATGAAAGGAGCAACTGGTGACTCATTTCCAGAAGTCGTCAGTTCCGGGCAGTGTGTCTTCTCAGAACCAGTGTGTAAATCACTACTTTTCAGGGCAGCAGCAGTATTATCAGAAGAACGAAACTTAATCCTAATCCTAATGTGTTTGTGAGAAGAAATAAGGGTAGCGGAAGGGAGTTTTTGAGATATCTGTGGTTGAAATACAAGTTGATCAATCGGCAAAAAGGAACCATAAACACCAAATTTTGGCCCCAAATTCTCAGCAGAAACAGCTCCTTCAAAATCTTTCATATAATCGCCCAAAGCAGTTTGAATCTTAGCATCAATGTCTATATGAGAATCATCATATATTTCTCCTTCTTCTACTTCGTCTTCTTCCATTGGAATTTTCAGATCACTATAACTGTAAACTAAATCATCATATATTTCTCCTTCTTCAATTTCGTGTTCTTCCGCCATCGTATTTTCCTACTCCTATGCTCACACTTCCTAAATTTCTTTGCAAAGTTCACAAACAAAACTAATCAATATAGGAAAAACCTCCTGATTAATTTGGTAACTTATTATGACTAACTAATAAAATAGACAGTTTCTAAATTTCTTTGCAAAGTTAACAAAAACAAAATCCGTTTGATTATAACTAATAAGGATTAGTAGTCCTAAGCCGAATGCCCGAATCAATATAGGAAAAACCTCCTGATTAATTTGGTAACTTATTTAATAAAGTAGACACGTTAATTTTGTAATTAAAAATCAATTTGGTAACTTACTACCGACTAACTAAATAACTAATTAAATAGACACGTTAATTTTGTAATTAAAAATTAATTTGATATCTTATTACTGACTAACTAAATAACTAATTCATTGGGCATCATATTTAGTTCTTCTCATATTATTATTACTAGGGAATTTGGCCGCGCTTCGCGCGGTCTTTGAAATAATTATTAAAGAACTATTTTATTCAATCAATTATATACGTTCTCTCTATGCCCAAACGTAATATCATTTTTATTTTTTAATTATATATTAATTATGAAGATCGTTTTGAGATGACAATTGAAATGAAACTTAACAAATTTAACATCTATAATCTATTAAATGGGGGATTTACATTCTTAATCAATATGTCAAGATATATTTTGTTGGTAATTTTTTTGTTTCGTTTATATTGCACTGAACATGTATTTAACAATAGATTTTGATGTCACTTTGTACATTTTATTGGAATATCAATGAATTTGAATCTTTATATTACAACATATAACGGTGTACCTTTTTTCTTTTTTTTTTCAGTATCTACGAATTATGCTGTGAAGTAACTGAAAAATACTAATGAAATACATCAACACGTCCTATTATTATTTTCATATTGATATGATAAAACTCCTTTAAATATTTCATTTTTCAATCGTTCTTGTTCCGTTTTCAAATATACAATTTAGATTTGTATGATTTTTGCATAAATCACGTCTATTGGTATTTTAGATTCTTTAGTTGTATTTATATCAATAGATAAATGTTATGTTACACTCGTCAAATATGATTTTTCAGAAAGTACTTTAAAAACGTTACGCTACTGATTATTAAGTCTCAATATATTCAACCTCGAATGAGGACATGATTTTTTTTGAATTATTAACTCACTTACTATATTTTTATCTATATCTTTTATATGAGATATAGAGATAAATAGATTCATATTAACTATGTAAAAATATTTGATTGATAATAAACATCTTCGCATATTATAGAGAATAATAAAATTGAAGGTTAATTAAATTGAATACTCTAATAATATGCTTTAATTTCAAATATAATCCTTGCATCTTCAAATCAAATGATTACACATCTTTCTATATGAAATTAATACATAGACACCTCACGTGAGATATATTTTCATAACTAAGTATATTAAAATATAATTTAAAAATTTAATCATAAAATTTTTATGTACTAAATTTTGTGATTTTATTTTTATCATACATTAAAAATCGAATCAACTTATTTCGTCATCTGTATTCATTTTTTATTTAAATTTTTCAAAAGATACATATTTAACAAAAATAAATTAATTTATCAAATGCATGAATAAATATTTTTGGCATAAATTTTATCCTATTTTTAAATTTCATAAAATATATATATTAAATATTTATATTAACAATCTTATTTATTTTGATAATTATATTTTAATATACTTCAAAAGAGTTATAAAAGTATGATTTTCATAGTATAAAGAATATAAGTATTTAATATTAAAATATATGCGTGGAGTGCAATTACCATATAAGTAAACCAAGGCAAAAAGAGAACAACTTTGACTCAAAAATTTGCGAAATCATCAATTATGGGATCAACATTTTCATTTATTAGATTTTGCTTTTCAATTACTTCTTTCAATTCATATAAAATAAAACGTGAAATAAAAAATAGATAAACTAAAAGTGGGATAAAAAAAAACAATAAAAAAAAATAACAAAAACACAAGTTATATTCTTGGTTCATTAAATTACTCACTTTTTTCAATTGTTATTTTAGATTTTGGCAAAAAAAATATTTTTTATCGTAGTTCCTTTTCTTTTCTTTAAGGAATAAGTTGCAACGCAAGTTGAGAACTTATGACATTGTATTGCATGGTCTTAATCGAATTCTTTCAAAATTTAGTTTAAATATTTCTTTTAATTTTCTATTTTTTAATCCCCATCTCAATTCATGGTCCTCTAAGTAAAATATATATATATATATATATATATAAATAATTTGTTCAATTGACATTTCTTTGATGTTATAAGTGGTGAAGATCATTATGGTAGATTCTTAATATGAAAGTGCATAATATTACTAATATGGAAGGTTCTATAAGTTAGAGCCTACGATTTTGTGTTCAAGAATTGATCTCTTCAACATGAGTAACTAAAAAGCAAGAAAAAATCAATATGCATAATTAATAACATTTTCCTCATGAGTACATCAAATGTGAATTAAAGTACATAACATTTGCTTCAAAAAGGATTGCCTTACGATGCATATTTATATAGATATTCATTAAGAAACACAATAAATTATCATAAGTTTACACATTTAAATTTGGGAGTTATGAGGACCTATAGAGATTATGAAAATATAAGTTATGAAGATAAAGAGATATAAATTATGAAAGTGAAAATTTTAATATATATATATATATATTAAATGTAAAAATAATGAAAAAAAGAAATATTTATTAGTTTAAGAAAGGAAAATTAATGAGATTAATTTTAGGGAATGATAAATTCAAAGTTCTAATTATGTTCGTAGGATTAGTTTCTCCCCTTATTTATTTAATAGGAGAAAATGAAAAGGTAAAAGTTTTAACAAATGAAGAAACTTTAAATGTGATAAACAACAAATTATAATACAAAAGTGTTCTACTCGAAATTAATTTTATTATTCACAACTTTACATATATTCTCATACGATTTCATTACTAACTCACATTGTCATGTGTTATTCATTCACATTAAAAATTGCCAACTTTAATTTATATGTTTAATTAAAACAACAACAATGTAGTGTATTCTTACAAAGTGATATTGGGTGTGCTCAATTAAAATATATCATTAAAAAAAATTAATACTAAAAAGAAGATTTATTAATTTATTTTGTGATTGATTTCTAATATGATAGACCACATCATATATTTTTAGGGGCAACAATATCCAATAGATATTAAAAAAATGTACCTTAGGTAATATACCTTTCAACCATGGCAAAATTTAAAATACTAATTAGCTAGAAATTGACAAATGATATATACAAAAACAAAAATGTGCATCTTTTCATCTTCAACAACAAACAACAACAATGAATAATATCCATTTTTTTTGTTCAAAACAAAGAAATAAAATAAAAGAGAATAGAATAATATTAATTGAGATCAAAATAATACAACAATGAATCTTCAAAATGTTTGGAAATCATTCAAACTGTTATACTACTATGACTCTCTCTTCATGAATCTCCGAGATAATTAAGCTTCCTTCTTCAGTTTGGTAAACTTGTACCAGATAATATGATCAATATTTGAAGAATATATCTATGATCTTCATCAAAGTGAAGATCATATCGTGACATCATATTTTCTATGTCTTATTTTTTGATTATTAAGTACATGATTGATGAATAAAAAGATGACGAAAAGAAAATTAAAAACTTATACTAATAAAAAGAAAGAATGAAAGAAATGGAAATGAACATTCAACATCTCCATAGATGATTGATATTTATAAATTGGATAAGCCATAAAAATAGTTAGAAGGGAATTGAAAAGACATGTCATTTAAGTAGTCAATAAATGGAGGTTTTTTGCAACTCATTACATATAATTACAATAGTAAATATAATTGAATTTTTTAATTAATAAGCAAATTATTTAATTAAAAGAATGAAGAAAAAATGCCAAAAAAAGGAGAAAAAAAAATAAATAGGAATGGAGGCCATAAGGTGTCACATCACCTTGTCTTGATTCTCCTTTATATATATACTAGACATCGGAGCCCATGCTAGCACGGGCCCAATATGTATCATTTTTTGTTTCAATTTATGTGACAAAGACAAATTTAAAGAGTTAATCAAACTTTAATATTAATTTAAAATAGTTTAAATTTTTAATTATTGTTAACTATGGTAAAAAAATTTTTTATGTCTTTTAACATTCTAAATTGCTAATTATTGTTGTATGATTTGTAATATCTTTTACGCAATTTTGAAATAATAAAGGTTATTTCTTCTTTCTCAATTTATGTGGTACTAATAAAATTTCGAGATTCAATCAATTTTTTTGTCTTTAAAATATTCTATTGTTAATTACTGTAAATTATTGTACTTTCTAAGTAATTTTCAAATAATATATATTATTTCATTTGTCCAATTT
>JAJOOR010009089.1:0-28937 GCA_036250505.1 Solanum acaule
CCTCTTCAATCATAAAGTCTTGCCTTTCCTCCATTGAAAACGTGATAGTAGGTTCTCCATGAATTATTTCGATTGGTTTTGCGATTGTTTTTGAGTTAATTAGGGCAGATTGTTTAGGATTTATAGTATTGGAATTGAAAAGAGTGGCGTATGTGGTGGTTTGGGGTGGTGGGGCGGGCTGGACAGCCTCGAAAGGAGGCCGTCCAGTGGTCGTAGCAGCCATGAGAGCTGCGCAGCTGCTGGCTTAAAACCCTAGGTCCGTCCTAACAAATGATTTAAAAGCATTGCCATTGGATAACATTTTAAGTGAAAAAATAATTAAAGAAATAAGGTCAAAAGAACATTTCGTTAAAAATTAAAATGTGGAAAGAATCTTTCTACAGTTTCGAGGAAAGAGAGGGCATGTGTGTGTGTCACAGTTTGATCTAAAAGTATCTTTTTAATATACTTTTGGGTAAAAAAATGTTATTTCAAAACATGTTATTTTCTAGTAAAAATATTGTAATCACGTCATTATTATTTTTATATATATAAGATCATAATAATTATCATTTGGATAATCATAAAAAAAAAAAATAATAAAATAAAAAATATTTTTTTTCGAATTTTTGAAGAAGGATAATGTTTTAAAGTTAAGTTACAAACATAATAATGTCATAAAAATATGAAACTTTATTTCATTGCTTCAAATTTCAGCATATCTTTAAAATATCGATAATGTCATAAAAATATGAAACTTTATTTCATTGCTTCAAAATTACAGCATATCATTAATACATCGATGGAATTATTTTTTACCCTCTTTACATATTACTAATTTAAAATCAAGAAATTTATTAGCAAATGTGTATCTTACTTCAATTCAAAAAAATATTGATAAAATAAAAATATTTTCTATATACTAGATTTTTAAAATCATTATCAAAATGAAAATCAATTATGTAATATTTGTGACATATATTATTAATTTAAAAAGTATATGAGGTAATTATATTTTAATTGATAAAAGAAGATCATGAAGAAAATAGATTATTTTCGACTTTTATACTAGTAAAATGAACGTTAATAGAAGAAGAAAAAAAGGGAATAGGTTCTCTAAAAATGGTATTTTATAGAAAAATAACGTGTTTAAAAAAAACAATATCTTTATTCCCAAAAAAAAACTGATATTTTTATCTACAAATAACAATAAGAATATAATATTTTTTAGACCAAAATATTAATTGGTGATATTCGTTCAATTTCGTATAATTTAAAGATATTTTTAATCATTTTCTGTTGAATCAATTACTTATCTTATACTTACAAAGGAGGTAAATCATGACGTCTAATTTTGTAATATATGTAGTAATAAAGAGCATTATACTTGAAAAAATTACCACTCGTATATAAGTTATCGTAACACTTCAAATTAACAAGAAATTTACTCGCCACAACAAATTTGCTAGCATTTCAAAAAGAGAAAAACAGATCAAATTTCAAATTGAAGTCAACCGATAATTTAGATCGTTAATAAGAGAAATACGTACGCACAAATGTTTTACGCGGTGCAGTCATTAGACCTATATCCACCACCGGAAGAGATGAGTAATTCAAAATTGCAAAGATAGCAATAAGTTTGAAACTTTATTTTGTATCAATAAAATCATTCAACTTAAGGCTTTTATCTTCAAAAATCATTTAACTACAATTATGCTATTTAATTATGAACCCACAAATAAATAAATTTTAGAATCTATTTTATTGCTTCTTCTACTTTTTTCTTTACCTCTAAGAGAGGCAGATTCTTCAAAAGAAAAGTTATGGAGGAGTATTTTAGGAGGAGTATTTTATTTGAAGTTCAGAATCAAAAGAAGAAGAAGAAGAGTATAAATCATAGCAAAGTATTGGAATTGTCGGACACAATATTTGTTGTCTTCTTTTCTTTGCTGGCTAACAATTATGTTCATAAACAGCCTAGTATGCAATAAGTATATTATTTAAAAATAGCCTTATGTTTATTTATGTTAATTTGCTTATCTGATATTAGAATTACTATACCAGCATGATTATATCACATCTATTTCTCTTTAGTTTCATTTCCAATGTTGGCTACAAGTGTTTCAAATGGTATTGATATGAAAGAAACTTTGACCTTCTGGCATAATCCAAGGAAAAGCGCATTTACATGTTTTGCAAAAAAGGAGAAAAAAACATACACGATATAAAAATAGAAAAAATATATAATTTTGTTTACTTATGGATTTATGATTATATTGCATAAAAATAAATAGATTCTAATATAATTTTGCTTATTTGTGGGTTTATAATTAAATAAATAAAAATTAATCTAATTAATCTAATTTATCATGTGAAATTTATTTAAATATATAATATTTTTATTATTCTTCCTTATCCTTGATTTTAAATACAATAATATCTTTTTATAAGCTATATATTTAAATTGACAGAAATATTTAAAAGGTTCCAACCCCCCAACAACGTTAGCTCTTAATCCTTGTTTTTCTTATTTTACTATTATTTTCATTACTACTATTATTACTTAATAACTCTTCGTACTCTTGATAAATACTATTTTTTTCTAATATTAAATTTAAATATGTTGTTCACTATTTTCTATATATATATATCTTTATTTACATTTATTTATTTCCTATTTTTTCCTTCTATTCCTCCTTTATCTTCATTTTTTCTTTCTTTCTTTAGATTGCTATTTTTTGTTTCATACCATTAATAAATAATTTGAATTGTATGAATAATGATTTAAATTATATGTTTTCTATTTTCCAAAATTTAAATTGTATGAATTTGGTATGAATTATGATTTTAAAAATAAATGAATCTACTGTATGATTTTTGTATAATTGATATCAAAATAAATGAATCTACCATTTGATTTTGGTATGAATTTTGATTTGTAATTGATCATTATAAAGAATGGTTCATATTTGATTATTTGATTTGATTTTATCCGCTTTTATATTGATTACATATATAGGTGGTTTTAAAAATATATGGACCTATTCTATGATTTTGGTATGAATTTTGATTTCACAAATAAATGAACCTATCGTATGATTTTACTATGAATTTTGATTTTGTATTAATCCTTGTAAAAATTAGTTCATACCGATTCTATATCATTTATATATTGATTGTTTTGGTGTGAATTTTGTTTTGAATCAATCATTGTAAAAAAAATGATTCATACCTATTTTATATCAATTATATATCGATTTATACCGATTATATCGATTATATAGACCCATTTGATTCCACAATTCATACAAAATATAACAAAACAATATATAGTCATTCTTTTGTAACCATGGTTCATACAAAAATTATCATATACAAGATCACACTATGAACCATTTTTTATACACAAATAAAATGTACTAGTAGTATCAAGAAAATATCATTTCTAACTAGTAATTGTCATTTATTAAATTAACAGTATACCAAATTCATTTCATTATCATGCTAAAATCCATTTCAATATAAGGCCAAAAAATAAAGTTCAATCATACCAGAATCGTACCAAAAACATTATCAATTTCCAAACATGTCGATATAACTAGTATACCATTTTATGAACACTTTCTAGTATACCATTTTATGCTCAAATTTCATACCATTTTTATGGACACTTTCTATAAATATTTCATGCCAAAAGTCATCACTGATTCATACAGATTCTTGCCAAAAGAATACAAAAATTATACAATTTCTAACTAGTAATTGTCATTTATTAAATAAACAGTACACCAAATTCATTTCATTATTATGCCCAAATTCATTCCAATATAATGCCAAAAAAAATAGAGTTCAATCACACCAGAATCATACCAAAAACATTATCAATTTCTATGCATACCCTATATATCTAGTATACTAATTTCAAATAAATTTTATGTAATTTTAAAACCAGAAACATACCAAAAAATGAAAAATAATTCATACCAAAAACTAACAACAATATACATTTAAAAAAATCCATTTTTTTTGCAATCAAATACACAAATTTTGAAAAAACACTAACCTGAAGGATCACATCTGCCACCATACTTTATTAATACTGATAAGAAACTGACAATTACAAGAGAATGAGGATTATTGTATAAAAATAAATTCGAATTAGAATAGAGTGACGACTGAGAAATCTGTTTGAGCTAATTGAGAAGAGAGAGAATTTTTTTTTGAAAAGAAATTTGTTTGAAATAATTGTTTTGAGCTAAATAAGGAAAACAAATATTCTATTTTGTTATGGCTCTCCTATTTTTATGCCTTCAATTAATTATCATTAATATTTTCAAATTATTTGTTACTCAAAATTATTTGCTACAAATGGAACATGCTTATTTGTTAATACTTTGAGTTATGAATTTCAAACATACTATCAAATTTAGAAATGGTTTATAAATTCTTAAATGTATGATGTCCTCCTTTGGGCGAAACATCAAAATACAACTTTAGACATAATGATGCTTAAATGTCTTTAACGTAATTCAATAATTTTTAACGTCTCAATCAATAATATTTATTATCTTTGGATAAATAAATAAAACTGACGACACATCTAAATTATCTCCTTAATGTTAAATGGATAAAAATGAATAATCAACCTTTGGGTGATCCGTAAATATCTTATAACCAAAAACTTCAATATATTCATAAGTGTTATATCGGTTACAAGCATAAAAAAAATGGATAATTGGATATACATTTAATAATTATTAGTTTGAATTAATTCTTCAAAGATTAGACCACTTTGGTGATTAACTAATCTCATATACAAAATTTCAAAATAAAATATATCATAATAGTGAATAATGATTTCCCTTAATACTAAACACCTTTATATGGCAAAATTAGTACAATAATAAGGGATAATGACAGTATGCATATATGAATCATTATATATACAGTGATGTTATAAAGCAAAACAAATTATGGATCAACACTTCACTATTTAATTCACATGACTTCTTTTGAATGTCATTACTAAAATTTATTTCCTTAATTTTAAAGAAAAGAACAAATGTTCTAATACAAATTCAAGTTTTCAGTGAGTGAAACTCAACTACTCAAAATATAATATTCTGAATACGGATCAACCATACAATTAAGTCAATACCCATTACTGTTTTCAAATAAAGAAAACATTAATTCTATGAAAAATCATTAGTTCTTAAATCAGGCTCTGATACCACATGTAAGGATTTTAATGGATTGTGGAAACACAAACAATCTAAACATTCATAAATCCTATCAGTTATTCAAGATCGTAGAACTATATGATTTTCACATAAATCTATTACTATAACAATTCAATCAAGAATACATACCCGAATCAGTCATAATGTTTTTCGAGAATCTTGACTTGAATTGAGCGGAAGCCTTTTTTTCTATTCTTCATCAGAAGTTGTATCTCGCTCTTGCCTTACACTTTATGAATAACTTTGATGGATAAGACTATATCTTTATTGCAGAGAGAAGCTCATTTAAATAAGACTGTTTTTAACATTATTCTCACTTTCCATCATGGTGAGTAGGGGAGATGATAGGTAGTTTTAAAACTACTAAGTAACTCCCACTTAATGAGTAGTTGGAAGTTACTTAGTAACTTCCCCCACTTCTCCACAAATATTTAGGATTTAACTTATATTAATTATTAAACCAAAATATAATTATGTGGGTCACATAAATTTACAGAAATATCTTTTTGGTGTGGAATTCCAGCTGCTGCCGGAGCAAATGGTACATTATATTGACTAAAATGTAACAAAATATAGTCATTCAGACGCAAAGAGACCAAAGAAACGTAAAAATCATTCAAGAATCAGGAAATTCATTGTACCCCTGAAGATGAGCGATCTACTGGTCTTTTTGTTGTATGTCATTCTCTAATTCTTGTAGACGTGCGACAATTCCTCCGCGGTAGCGGTAAGCTTCCTGAACGACTGCATCTCTATGATTCGTCTCGAAATGAATTGTCTTACCTGGTGGAGGAGTATCTCTATATTCTTGATTCAACTTCGTCTTCCCGTAATTGCGTACGAGACGTCGAAACTTTTTGATTTGGGAGAAGGGGAAAAGTTCCTTCCACTGACAATTCTCCACACATACGTGGTTACCATCGCTGCATCAAACCGCACAAAGAGCTCTTTCATCCATCTCTGTTGATTATACTACGCAAACAAAAGAGATGAATCTGAAAACAAAAAAGATGGGCGAGAAAGCTTTGAAATAATTTTAAGTAAGCCTTTCTATCCCAATTTATGTGCCTCTTTTCATTTTTTGAGAGCCAAACAGTTTAAGTTTGACTGGAATTTTTCAGTTTTTTTGAAATATAATTTATATATTTATAAATTACGTAAAAAGTACTATAAGTCACAATAATTGATAATTCAAAATGTTTAAAATATCAATGAAAATTTTACGATCAAAGATATACTTGTTTTAATCTTGAAATCTGAAAAGTGCCACATAAAATGGGATGAAGGGAGTATGTTTTTTTGAAAATTTACAGAACTAGTAAAACGTATTCCTGAGTAACGTTTTAGGTTATATTTTATTAAAAAAAATTGACGTGTAAAATATATGGACTGACGGCGTTAAATAAAGAAACGTTATCCCGATAACGTTTTAAGCATAATACGATACTGTCAAATACGTTTTATAATTCGTTACTAAACTAATTGTATTTAAAAAATGGATAAAGACCAAACCTGGTAAGTTTTTGAATACTTAAAAGACTAAAATCGGTAAGTGTATAGTTAAGAGACCATTTTAGACCTACTTCTATAGTTAAGTGACTATTTATGCCATCTTCTCGTTTATATACATTTAAAATATGGGTTAAGTGGTTAAAAGAGAAAAAATGAACAAAAGGTATCTCTTAATTTTATTTAAATTTGGTCAAACCCATCGGTAGCCCCCTAAAATTGGCACTAAGTTTCACTTAGATATCTCAACTGGGTGATGTTCATTTTGAAAACCTCATGTACGGTTCCGCTATGTTCCGTTGAATGAGTTATTTATCTTATACTTACAAAGAAGGTAAATCATGACGATCTAATTGTAATATAAGTAGTAATAAAGAGCATTGTGCTTAGAGCTGTCAAAATGGACTGGCCCAACCCAATCTGATCCAACCCTAACATGCTAAAGAGTTAAATAGGTTGGAACGGGATAACCCTTTTAATTAAAGGGTCTAAAAAATAGTAGTTCAACCCAGCCCTAAGCGGGCCACGGGTTAGGACGGATTGACCCTTCAACCAAAAAGGGTCAACATTTTCTTCTTAGAAAGAATACAAACGTTGATGTCCGATGAACACGACATCAACACATACATAAATTCATTCATGAATTACACATACTTCAGTGAATATTTACAAAACAAATACATAATAGTCAAGATACAACATTCATAAGATTCATCCGAGCAAAAAACATTACATGATCACTATTTTCATAAACAAGACAATAAAGGAGAAGTGAAAATTTAGGCATAAATATATAAAAGCGGTCAAAGATTCATAGGTATATGGAGTAATGGATTTGGGCTAATAAGAAAATTTAGGGGGCTTTATCAATTCAACTTTGTAAGAAATTCATTGTAGTTAGGCATTTCACGAGTTCGGAGCCAAAAGGGCAAACAAAATTTGTCAAAAATTTCAAAAGGGCACATCAAAAAAATTTTAAATCAAAAGTGCAAAATCGGTCCTAACGAAACGATTTCCCTCTAACACAATATTTACGTCGTTACTCCGTTAAAAATAAAAATCGCTGCCCTAACAACAATTTTGTCCAAAACTTTTTTTTTCTTTTTTTAACTAAAATAGCTGGCACAACTACGATTATTTAAGACCAATTTTTTTTCTCCAACTAAAATCGTTGACAAGGCAGAAATAAAAAAATAATAATAATAATTTGTTTTTAATAAAATTGCTGCCAAAGCAACGATTTTAAAAAAATTAATAAAAATGCTACCAAGGAAGTGAATTTTCTTTTTAAAATAATTTTTTTTAATAAAAACGCTGCCAATGCAGCTTCAAAAAAATAAATAATAAAAAAGTTGCAGAGGCAGTGATTTTCATGAATTTTTTTTTTAAAAAGCTGCCATATCAACGATTTTAGTTGATGAAAAAAATTGGACTTAAATAATCGTTGTTGTGCCAGCGATTTTAGTGAAAGAAGAAAAAAAAGTTTTTGACAAAATCGTTGGTAGGGCAATGATTTTTAATTTTAGCGGAGTAACCGCGTCAATATTGTGTCAGAGGAAAATCGCTTCGTTAGGAGCGATTTTGCACTTTTGGTTTAAAAAAAATTTGATGTACCCTTTTAAAAAATTTGACAATTTTGTTTTGCCCTTTTGACTCTAGACTCGTGAAATGCCTAACCACAATGAATTTCTTACAAAGTCAAATTGAGTATGATGCCTACATATTTCAATTATACGTGTTGTGAAGTAGTTGTTGATGTTGATTGCAAGTATTATGACATAAACCAACTGTTAATTGATTACGATGCTGAAGAAATTAACATATTTTACATAGACAGTTCAAGCAAAGTATTCTTTAAACACTAAAATAAATCCCATTTGTCGCTCCATTTTTATTTTTTTTGACAATGTTTAATTGATCACGATGTTGAAGAAATTAATAAAAGAAAAGTGCCAAGTATATCCATTATTATTACTTTGGCATGTTTCAAAATAGAAAAAGAAGGGATTAGAGTAATGTTTGTCGAATTTAATCTTCGTGGGCTTACAGTTCCTAAACATCTTTACATTATAATAAGCTGGTTGATTTTAACTAATAATGTAAAATGTTTGAAGATTGGTCTAGTAGTAGAATCTCTCTTGTAATTAGAGTTACAAGTTACACTAGAAAGGCAAAAATCATATGGGATGAGCCATGTTGGTTTTGGGTTACTTGGCCTTACTAGGTTAACAATTAAAACAAAAAGAATAATATACGAGTAATTCTTTTGTAGGGTAACGTTGGTACATAAATTATTTGTGACGATAGATTTTTTTTCTCAACAACCCTCACAGAAAGGGAGTGCCACATTGTCAAAAAAAACAGTCCAAAGAGTCAAAATTCCAGCCATTGAACAAAGATGTATCACTAAAATCCGTCACTTTCGAATCACTCGTGTAAAACTAACATGCCTACGTGTTTTCATATTTTTATACCTATATGAGTGGAAACTTCGTAGGTAAGCTTTTCTACCTTTTTTCAATTGTAAATACAAGTATGTACCTTGATTGGTTCACATATTAGTTATGTCGGAATTACAATACCAAAGTCAACAAGCGTTAAGCGAAATAAAACGAAAACAAGTACATATGCAGGTTCATTTAACACTTTATTATCTTCTGCATTTTCCCTACCTTCAACCAAATGCACCTTAAAAGAAAGAAGAAAAAAATCCAATTTAATTAAATTTGCCAAGTCTCCAAAATATTTTATGTAAAGTTTTGGGAAAAAATTATAAGTTGAACAAAAGATTGTGTAACATGTACAGGTTGAGCGCCGGTTTGATACCCTGTCACAAACAAGATATATTGTAGAATTGTTTAATTGACTGAAACACATTTAGATAAATCAATGAATTTAATTCAAAGTCGAATTGAGTATGATGCTACATATTTCAATTAAGGGTTGCAAAGCAGTTGTTGAGGTTGAATTGCAAGTATTTTGAAATAAATCAACTGGTAAAGTTTAGTGAATAATGGATTATTATGTTGAATTAGCTACATTTATAAAGAACCATATTGTAACAACATCAGTAGTACACTAACACCTAAGAAGATGTAAATTTTTGACATCCGAATTCCTTGCAGTTACTAATGCCTCACAGATCAAACATCATATTATTCTTACTTCAGGTTACAACAATACAATACTATATACATGGAGAATCCCCAACCCCCAGGCCACCAAAAATAGAAAAAATGATGGGGCAATTGAAGTTAAAAGTTATCATTTGAGCAACTTTTGTACGCTGCCAAAACTTCTGAGAAATTTTGCTGAGAACTTCTTAATTTTCATGGAATTCTGCTTAGCTTTTTCCTTGGATTCTTTTGAATCTTTATTTGCCTTCTTCTTGGCCTCTATCAAAGCTTGAATTAAGTTATCCAAGCAAATTTGAGGCCCTCCAGAAGCATTCTTAAGCATCAAGTGCTCAGCCACATCACAAGGACTCATATCTACTTCCTCGAGTAAACCTTGAGTCTGTTGAAACAAAGTGTGTGTTTCCAAATTCAAGTAATTCTTAGCCAACACTTTGAATGCTTCATATCTGCAATAAGACATCTCAATGTGCATATCCATGCGTCCTCGTCGTATTAGAGCTGGATCAAGTTTGTCCTTGTGATTTGTCGTAAATATAATAATTCTCTCTTGACCACAAGCTGACCATATTCCGTCAATGAAATTCAACAGCCCGGAAAGTGTGAGTTTGCCTGATTCCTTGTTTTCCGTACTTTCTTTTTCTTTTTCTGTAGACGAATCCGAATCTTCTTCCTGATCTTCACTGGTTGTTTCCTTTTCCTTTTTCTTTTTCTTCTTTCTCTTGCCGGTGAGATCGATAGAACAATCAATATCTTCAATAACGATGATGGACTTGCTCGTTGTTTCCATGAGCAATTTCTTAAGCCCTGAGTTATCCTTAACAGAGGTGAGCTCAAGATCATAAATATCATAATTCAAGTAATTCGCAACAGCTGCAATCATAGTTGATTTTCCAGTTCCTGGTGGACCATAAAGAAGATAACCGCGCTTCCACGCCTTTCCAACTTTGGAATAATAATCCTTCCCCTTGCTGAACGCAATGAGATCGTTGATTATTTCCGCTTTCTTCTTAGGGTCCATAGCCAGAGTATCAAATGTTGCAGGGTGCTCATAATTGATGTCTCTCCACATACCTTTACCACACCAATACCAATCATCACTACAATTGTTTGAGTAAATCTTCTGTTTCCTGTTTAGGAACTGAATCGCCTTGCCTTCTTCCGTGATATGATTCAAGTATTTTCCGGTAACAGTTTCTCTGTCTCGTTGATTGAAAGTTAATTTATAACTTTTCTTTTCCATTGGAACGGTATTAGACCGGCTAGACCGATGACCTGAAGAATCATCGGACAATTTTACAGAGTAATTGCGCCAACTGAATTTAGCACCTTGAAATTCATCAGTAATTTCTTCTCCTTCATCCAAGCTAACAGCAAAAGACTTGCTGTTCTTAGACTTTTCAACTTTGAGTAACTTAGCATCCTTTTTGATGGACTTAGTACCCAAATAAGAGTTGATATGACTGTAGATTTCGTTTCTTTTACCATTTGAGAATTCATCAATGGTAATTTGTACGTAAGGGTAGAAGTTCGAAGCGCTTGCTGAGTGCATAGGGAGAGGATTGCTGAATTGTGGCCCAAATGAACATCAGTCCAGCAAACTTGGACCCTAAATCAGTCAATGATGTTGTCATGGTGTTTTTTTCTTTTTTTTAGGTGAAGATAATGAATGGGAGCTGAGTAATTTTATCATGATTTGAGAAGTGTACAAGTTCAACTATATATATGGCTAAAGTTATACTTGAAGCAGTGTCTGCAGCGTGTAACGCAAGGATATTGACCGTTTCAACGCGGCAACAGTGAAGTGCTAACTGAGGATGATATATTTGTATTGCGAATTGTGTCATCAAACTGCATCATCCAGAAATCTTCGAAGTATAATATATAAATTTGTCTTTTAACTTGGTCTCATCTTGTTTTTATATTCTTCAATTTTAGGTTGATATAAATAGACAGTTAAATTTGTATATAATTGAAAAAATCGACAAATACATTTAATGTAGATACCACCAACTGACGTTAAGTTAAAAGACATAATTATATATCATCCAAAAAAAAAAAAAAACATATTTTACAAAGCAACTCTTACTAGAAAGGCCACAATAGATAGTCCAAATGTTCAGCTATGAAACAAAGTAGAATTGCTAGTCAGTTTCTAGAGACTCGTGTAGAAATAGCTATATGAGACCAAAACGCACCAGACTGGAAACTTCCTTAGCTAAGCTTTTCTACCTTTTTTTTCAATTGTAAATTCAAGTGGGCGTCGGTCAGGGCCGACTCTATGCCAAAGCAAGTAAAGCATATGACTTAGGTCTCCAAAACTTATCCACAACAAATTACGTGTTACTATTTTTTTTTATTGGACAAAATTGATTTTTTATGATAAAAAATATATTTTATTTAAACTTTGTCAACTTATTACTTTTAGATTTTTGTTTGTATATTTCTCTTGCTAATATACAAACAAGGTAATTTATTATGAATATTTCATAAACCGTATATAAATAGCTAGACTAAGCATATTCAAAATTCAAGATTTATATAATCAGGGACCAAACTATACTAATTTTGAATTTATACAAATCATACGAATTATACAAATCAGGCGAATAGCAAGATTGGTGAACTTCAATTTAATTTTATATATATATATATATATAATTCGGTTTATTTGATTTTTTTGTTTTTATTTTTCTAAATCTGAAACCCAACCAAAAAATCAAACAAAATAAATTATTAATCCAAAACCAAATAAAAAACAAACAAAAAAATTCAAATTAAAATTCGGTTTGATTTGATTTGATTTTTTGATTTAATCCAAATAATGCACGCCCCTACTTAGTATATTGTCACCAAATACGACAATATTATGAAGCGATTTCTTTATTGGACATGGCCGACTGAATATTATCTTATTCGAAACTTCATATTGGAATAATTTTTCCCTATACCTTCAACCAGAACATTTTTTAAAAGAAGAAAAAGAACAACTTGATGAATTTTGCTTCGCTGGCAGAAATCTAGTTGGGACCGACTAATTCATTATATGTCTACTCAAAAACAATTACTAATATTATTTGATGTATTTCAATTTATGTGATATTAATTTCTTAGTAGTTTGTTTTAGGAATAATGAAACATTTTTATATTTGGATGTATATAAGTTATAACTATTAAAGTCACATTTTACTCTTAACAAAAAGTTTCTATAGCCATGCAAATGTTATGACAAATTTAAAAATTATAAATTTCGAATATCTATTCTTTTTTTTTCTTTTTAAATTCCATGAAAAATCTAACCGCCACCGCCGCCACCACCATCATCATCATCATTGCCACCTGCGGTAGCTTTCAAACTGTAACATGCAAAACCATTTTGGTTCATAGACTTTAATTGACCAAAAGACATTTAGATAAATCAACGATACAAATAGTTTGCAAGACTGTTGAGAATTTATTCCTAGAAAATCACCAGTGAACTTCTTCGAACATCCTATATGTATATTTTATATATTTGCTTTTGTTTGGATACATAATTGCAAAGTAGTTAAAAGAAAGTGTGAAAAGAACCTTCACTTTTCTTTTCTTTTCTTTTTTCATTTCTAGATGACTGATGAATTTTTTTAAAAATAAATTCATATGTTGACTTATCAGTCACATATATTTCGCCTCCAAAGTCCAAACTGATAAGATATATATGTATACGTATATTTCGCTTGTCAATATATAAATATTGTAATTTATTATAAATTTTTCATAAATCGTATACAAATATTTAGGTAAACCTATACAAAAATTTGGATTTATACAATCAAGAACCGAATTATACAAATCAAGTGAATAGCAAAAAAAAAACTGTAGTCGTAAATTACAATTTTCTTAAAATATAGTTATAGTACCTCCTATAAGCTAAATGTTTGCTATTCAACGTAATTTTCCCTGAAGTTTATAACATGTTGTTGTTATGATAATGGCACTGGGCTTAGGATTGGACCTTGGTTGGAGAGCAGGCCTGTGTTTAAAAGGGAGAAGCACTGGGCTTAAGATTGGGCCTTGGGTGGAGAGCAGGCCTGTTTAAAAGGGAGAAGCACTGGGCTAAATATTGGGCCTTGGTTGGAGAGCTGGCCTGTAATTCAAAGGGAGAAGCATTGGGCTTAGGATTGGGCCTTGGGTGGAAAGCAAGAAGAGCAGGCCTACTTTGTCTTCTCTGATGGGCCTTCGGTAAGCCATCGATCTCTGCACTGCAATCCCAAGTTGGGCATGGAACAAGGAGTAAGGACGAATTTACTCGGGGGCATTTAAGTTTTTTTTTTTTTTCATCCTGCGTTCGGTATTAATGTTGGAGCCTGAATAAATTCATATTGCACCGAAAAGTTCCACATTGATAGGTATACCCCTCCCTAACAAAGGTGACTCTGTTCCAGGGAGACTCGAGTCCGAGATCTCAATTCCCCGTTTTCCTTTCTTTCATGAGCAAAATTAATTTGCATGAACATTACAATAAATACAAGATTAATATTACCCCTTCTAGTCCATATTAAGTGAAACAAAGACTACTTTCTACTAATATCCTTTTAATTGAACCCAAATTAAGTCTCCAAGAAAATGTAAAGTAGTTAAGAACTTCATTAAATAAAGGATAAATATGAAAGAAAGTTTTGACAATTCTTGAATTTTGAATAATTCAATTATTTTGAATTATAGAAACAAATATCAACAATTTACTTAATATAGACTACAAAGAATATTAAGTTACGTTAATGAGGACTATGCAGGGTTAGGTTGAAGAGGTATTGAGTATCATTAAGTAGAATTACTAGTGTTAAGTAATAGAAAGCGATAAGCAACATTAAACAACATTAAGTGGAATTAAGTAGCGTTAAATACCATTAAATAAGAACTAGCTGCATTATGTAGGAATAAGTAGTGTTAAATACTAGGGTGGTCCTTAATATTTGTCGTGGTTTTTAATTTTTTAATTTCTTTTAGCATTTTAAGTAATAAGAAAATGACTAAAAATACCTCGCTCTAACATTAAAAAGGAAAAAAAAAGCAAAATTTACATGATACAAGTTATGTCTTACCAAACAAAAGAAATTCACAAGACAAAATTTGTGAATACCCAAATTATGCCTGATTTTCAGAACATTATGGTTGAAGAAACTTATAACTCAGATATTATTAGGCATAAGTTCAGTTTTAAAACCCACAAAATTATTCCTACAAAAATTTTATTAGATAAAATAGAATTTTTCTAAACTTATATATTGTGAATTAGAAATTACACAATTTATACCGAAAAGGGAAAAATTCTCTAAAGGGAAATTAGAATATTAGATCATTAGTAAAATGTAATTTCGCCCAACAACATTGCCTACTTTTTTTGGCTTCTTTTTCTTTTAAAGATTGACCGTGCTCTGAAATTATTATTTTCTATGAATATTGAATACTGTCTCAAACTAATTGTTATATAATATATTTTTGGCAGTCAAATTTTATTGACTTTGACCATCATTTTAGAATATAGTTTATTATCATATTGACATAAAAAATATATAACTTGTATTAGTATATTTTATGTAGTGTTTAAATATATTAATTTTAATTTTTAAATATTGTGTTGATCATATTTAATTTAGTTTCAAAATTTAACTAATTGACTTTTGGAAAATAAAATATTACAATCAATTTAGTACGACGATGCTATATAGTAGATACTTCCTTTGTCCAACAATAGTTATTCACTAGTTGGAAATGTTAGCATTTGTCAATAGTTTCTATTCTAACTACTATATATATGTTGGACTTCCCCCCAGTATAAGTCACAATCCAAGAAAATATATGAAGAAATTAAGATGAGATTAAAGGAGCAATGATGATGAAGTCAAAGTCTTTTGGTCTTGAGTAAGAAAATAATGTGAAATTGGTAGAACTATTCAAATGTGTCCACATGACACATGCATAGACTAAAGTCTATTTGACTCTCTTCTCACATGCTTCAATCACTACTCATTCAACCTTGTGGCATTGACTTGGTTATTGCTTTTCTCACACAAGCTAAGTTATTTGTATAATGTACTTAATTTGGTTCTATAAATAACCTTGGAAATGAAAGGCTTTGTGTATTCTATCATAATTCATTATTTACTCAAATAGGAGAGATTGAGGGGATCTTGTCGCAGGAGAGATGGCACTTAGCATTCCTTTTAATTGGTAAAATGCCTAAATGGAACCAATTAAGTGCATCTATCTTTCGACACGATGCCCACAATTTCTATTGCATCATACATCAATCATCTACTCAATATACGACTTTGTTATACAAGGAACTGAGGAAGAACATCATCATTTAGGTCAGGATTCATTGACTTCTTTCTAGCTCCTTCATTATCTATACTTCTGTAACTCTTCATTATGTAAGTGCATTTGTACGTCTTGTTTTATATTGACATGAATTTGCATTCTAACTTAAATTCTTTCCTTAATCTTTTTTTAATAACTAAAAATAGCCTACTTTCTCTGTTTCACTTTATTGTTTTTAGTTATTATTTGATTAGTCAAAGTATATTTTGTTTAATTATATATAGTCTTTTTAAATATTTTTTCTTTATGGCATGCATGAGATGTGATCTTTTCCTGATTTTAAACTGATTATTGACAGCAATTTCTGTATTGACCAATACTAATCTATTTTAGTGAAGACGGCAGAGAGAAAAATAAAGGGTACGGATTGGTACATATAGGGTTGGTATGACTAATGAATTCATTTTAAGAATTACTTGTAGCTATATTATTAGTTAAGTCCTTAATTTCTTTATGGTTGTTCGTTAATCTGCCAATCAGACGTTGATTTTGCACATTATAAAAATAGTAGAGATCTGGTCCACATGCTTGTTTGTTAATATAGACAACTCACCTAAAATAGTTAGCTCAATATACCAAATCCTAATATATCTATATAAAATCTTGTTGGTCCACCCAATATTTTTATAAATAATTTGGTGACTATATATGTGCTGGACTTTTTTGTTAGCTCCCACACTCTGTCAACTTCTTTCATCGACCATCCAGTTGGTTTACGTTTATTAATCAAGTATGGTTGCCTTAAAAGTTAATAAAACTATATCTACTCTATACTTATAGAAAATCTCCAACTACAATACATAAATAAACATTTATGGATTCTAAGGGGATAATCACATTAACTTTTTAAAGTTGTTTTTTTTTTCATTCTACTACACAAGATGAAAGGTAAAGGGAGAAAAAGGAGACGGTGAGAATTAAACTCACACATCGATACCACTTAGCCATATTGCCTTTACTTGGTTTCTTGCCAATATTTGTGCCAGCCCACATTGCCACAAATTATGATGTAAGCTTAAGACGATTTGGGACTTGAGGTGGACACTCACCCAAATTGCAATAAAGGTAACCAGACTAGGCCATGGGTCTTCTTGATCGCCCATTGGCTCCATCGAAGTAAGTAAGTTCTCTACAATGACACAAATTGTTGGTCCTAATGAAGAAGCTAAGACATTTTTGGCATGCAGGCAATGACAGAATCTCTACATGACGCAACAACCGGAATAGTATAAAATGACAATAATGAAGATGACTCTGCAGCTTAAGTATAAAAAATAGATGATAAATTTTTACCAGATTAAATCATGTGCAAACCTCATAAAAGGGACTCCAATTAATCTTGTTCTACAACCTATGACAAAAGGAAAATATCACACTACACAGTAGTTTCACATGTGAAGCGGAAACGAAACCTGATACATTTCTCTCCTCCGAGGGTCTCATGTAGTCAAAATGCTCCATCCTAATAAGTGACAAGTTCAGAATGAGGGCATTGCACCCTTTGTTAATGCAGGGCAACCTGATTCATAGAGTGAGGAAACAAAGAACAGATACACATGCCCTTGTGCAACTGGAGCATACTCTATATTTTTTTCTTTTCTGCAGAAAACAACATTAATGCAGATTGGATACATTCAGATGTTCCTTGCTTTCCTCTGAAGACTATAATTAAAGGAAAACAACTTTCTAAGGCATGTTTTTTTGCTATATGCACTGTTTGGGTCGGAAGTTATCATTTGACAAAAGAGATCCTATCAACTTCTCCAACCTCTTTGCCCCTGAGGTAGGTTTGAGGGCGGTGATATTACCTGCGACAGAGCAAGGATCTGTCCCATTCTTCCGACTTCCAATGCACCACCCACCAGGAACAAGCCTGTCTTTACCTCGAAATAGGAGGTCAGAGTCAATTTTGTCAAGCACGGGATCCTCCCTATGGAACTTTCTAGCAAAAGGAGCATTACTGTCGACCATCTTTTGCATGTCTTCAACTGTAAGGTAATGAGGGTGCTGCTTTGGAGGGTTATCCCATGATATGTAGTGAAGATCACTGTTTACTGTGCTATTGCGGAACTCCTGAGCATTACAGATGACAGTATGGAAATAGCCTTCTGGAGAGGAGATGAAATTTGCATAGTACATAAGAACAGTCCTGGGCAAGTTGTCCCATCCCCATATGCAGAAGTCAATGAAAGAGCGAGAAAGAACCATCCAAGCAGACCCTGTAAAGAGAGCAACAAGAACAATGTTTCATATCTAGTATGTGGAATTTCAATCAGCAACAGTTATATTATTACAAATAAAAGTTGATACACAAATTTGTTTAAGCTTTCTTTTTTACAAAACTATTTAAACTAGATGGGGAATAAATGAAGCAATATTTCCCCATGTTAAAATGTTGCCCTTGAATACTGCTTCTTCAGGAAGTCAAAAAAGGATATATTTCCTTAACCTTCCCTAAAGTAGCTTTCAGAAAGTCATGATAAACTGAAACGCGAGCTGCTTCTGTTTTATACTGGCAATAAAGAACAAGATTTAAAAGTCTCATGATCTTTAAACCATGAGACCTAAATTATATTCATCGACTGCAGCAAGAGAGAAAATGGACAGTGTATCTACACCCTTTAAGTGAATTCATTAGCCATACTCACCCTATGTACCGATCCGCACCCTTTATTTTCCCCTCTGTCGGCTTCATTTAAATGGATTAGTATTCAATACAGAAATAGCTTTCAATAATGAGTTTAAAATCATGAAAATATGATCCTAGACAGTCTCTCTCGGCAAAAACATTTGTCCAAGTAAACACAATTTCTTGATTGAAACAGTCCATCAAGCTGTACGAACAGAACAACGATTCCTACTAGCAAACAGAACAATGTAGGCAGAATGACATCAACTTCACCTCCATTTCATCCACATGAATGTGATTGTTGATAAAGGTCTCCATTAGATGTGTCCGAAAACAAACATACTACTCAAGTTCGGGGATATCTGAAGCTCAGGCAAGCTAAACTTTCAACAATGTAGTCGAGGAATCCTGAATCCATGATTTTTAGGAACTCTTAAAATCTTCAGCCAAGTAAATGCTTTCTACAAGGTAGTTAACAAATTTTGAATCCACACTGATTGGGGAACCTTTACCATCCACCCCAATGACAAGTGCAGTTGCTACAAAAATCAAACACCACTTCCTTCATGAAACCTGTATCATAATTCATGAGTATTTGGAACAGGATATCCCAATCCTCCAATGGGTCTGTTATGGATTCCTTTTATCAGTGTCAACTATCACACAGCTCAAATACTTCAACGACTGCTCAGTACAATGGACCATCTAAGTTAATACACCAGGTGAATTGCTCTGATAGCCAGTGTTTCCATATACTAAAATCCCAACTATTACCCTGTGTTGATATGTTGTCAATTGGCATAGGAACATGCATAATCTTATAAAGTATTTTCACTATGCAAAGATTTCTTCCTCCTACATTTTATTTTCCTATCTTGAGCTTTATTAGTTATATAAATGAGAAATCCTCTTTAAACTGTACAAAATTTTAGTCTGTACTTGTGATGTATGACCTCTTCCAATTCAATTAACCAAATTATGTTGTACTAAAGCATAGTGCAAGCTACTTTTCAAGTTCCAGTAAAGCACACACAATCCGTTTGGAAAAGAAAGAAGACAAAGTCGAAATTCCCTTAAAAAGAAAGTGTCAATTCATCATGAATTAGTAAATCTTAAGCATCTTATACAGAATTTTTTGTCCCTGGTCTTCGCCAATAGGTGATATAACAACCATTCCTGCAAGTTCTAATTCAGGTTACAAGGTGGATGGCACCAAAGTCAAGCCCCCATCTGGTATATGATAGGCAATCGAGATACATGAGGACAGGGACAGTACATTATGTTCTCCGGCATTTATTCTTCACATTATTGAACTTTTTATGTGACCAACCAAACATTTTGGATCAATTCAGATTTGTGATAGGGTAAAGAATTGAAGCAAGACAGCACACTTTAGAAGGGATGGACTGAACAATGATTAACACACCATCACATATAAAGCATATAACATGTGCTAAAAGGAAAAGTTCAAATCCTTGAGCCCAAGCATAAATGATGCCAAACCTCACCAGTAAAAAGCTTAAAAGCTGTTGGCACACTTCTTCTCTGTGTAATCCAGAAAACATCTGCCTTTTTAGTCGCATACAATCCCGGATCAACGATAATTGGCTTTGCCCTTTGGAACCTTCAGAATCAATAGTCAAGTTTAACTCACATAGTTAACCCTTAATTCTCAACCAAAATTAGAATGAAGAAAGCATTTATTTTGTGGTGCAGATAGAATAACTTACTCTTTCCATCCAATTTTGCTTGTATGATCAATGAAGTTAAGATCCCGGGGTAAATACGAAAATGTATGAAGCAGATCTAATTAAAAAGGAAAAAAAACAAATCAACATCCTCAATAAATCCCATTTAATCAAAGGTGCAGTAGATATACCAGGTGAAATCAGAATTAAACTAATCTACGAGAAAATGGCTTTACCATCTTGAGTAACAAGTGGGTAATCAGAGGCGCTGAGATTAATGAACCAATCCCATTCCCCAGCTTCCTTGAGCAAAATAGCAGCGGCGTGAAGGGTATTAGCAACCATAGTAGGACCCCGGTAGGTGACCAGATTAGCTTTAGTAATCATCCGAACATTCTTGAATTGGATAAAAATTGGGTGATTTGTAACAAAGTTATGCAGATCGAGACGCTCCTCAGGTGAAGATTCAGCATCGAGATGCACTACGTACTGATTGTTTGGGTGATAAAGAGCTTGAAGGGTTCGCTTCAGCATGTTGCCATCGCCGGCAGAGCCTGAAACCAGGTACGCAAAGCGAGGCGGTGGAGGAACAGTGGAGATAGGTAAAGGTTTAAGCTTTGATTCAACAAATACATTAGCTGCCGAATAGGATGAATAGTAACGGTAAAGGGGCAAAAGAGGAGTTCCATCTGGTGAGGTTAGGGTTGTTAGAAATAAGAGAAAAAGGGAAACAATGGAACCTATAGCAAGTGGAAAGATCCACTTCCTCTCGATTGTTGTTGGGTGTCTAAGGTGCAGATAATAGGTTTTCAACTTCTTCATTTCAATCTTTTCATCAACAAACAAACAGAAGAAAAAAAAGATTGAAATGGAGAAATGGGGTTTTTCAAGCTGATCTCTAAACAACAAATGCGGTGTAGCGGCGGAGAAATTGTGAAGATGTCATTGTTCTAAACCAAACACAATTACAATAATTGCGTAATTAGAACAAGAAAATTCAAGATTAACTGTATACAACTACAAAAAATTAATAATATTTGTGTGTATGCGTATATATTTATGGTTGTTAACAGTGGTGGAGTGTAGTTAGGTGGAAAAATGAAAAATGGAAGTTGTACTTAACTGCTGCAAAAATAATGGAGGCCGGCAAACGCAGGGGAGTTATGTTCCTTATCACTTCATAGTTTTTTTTCTTTTTTCCTTCTTCGATTTGAGTACAGCAGCACTAAGACTAAGAGTTACATCCTCTATGGTTATTTAATTAATAGTTATATATTTTTAATTTAAAAAAATAGAATATTATTCTATATAATAATATTTTAAGAAATTATAAATAAAGAGGTAATTTTATTGTATTACCTTTTAAATATAATAGTAAATACAATGTCTTGAAAAATATAATAGTGAAATGATTATAATTAATAATAAGGATAAATTAGGAACTAAATATAACTATCTATTGATTTCATAAAATGAATAAATATTATTGAACATTATAAAATAGTATATTGGACAACTATTGTGAAATGAAGGAAATACTATTTAGTAACTACCGGCATTAATTAAGTGACTATGTAAAAAGTCAATGTCAAAATTTATTTAACTTTTTTTTTTTATATAATGAGGATAAGCGATAAAAATAAATTAGGACTTTTTATTAAAAGAAATATAGAGATAAATTTTAGATCTAAATTTATCGGTCAAAGTATGAAATCTCTTTTTTTGTATTATCAGTAACGTGTAAAATTTGAGTCAAACTATTAAATTTGTTAGTATTAACTTACCTATTAAATTTATACCCTTCAAAAATTAACTATAGATAAATGCTTATAAGGGTGAAGTTGAATATGTGCAAAAAGCTAAACTAAAATGGATATTGAAATTCGTCATAAGTTAGAAATTTTAATTTTAAATCTATTGTTTAGATATTATCAATAAAACTTTTAAAATTTGATTCAATTACTGATTATGAACTCATAACATAAAGATTAAATTTGCCCTGCCTAAAAATAACTAATACATAAATATTATTCCATAAGGAAATGGATATAAGTAATTAATTTTACTCTATCATATTAGATTTGTTTTGCGTGTTTGAAGTGCCTACGGACCCGTGACAAGGGAATCATTTCATGACTTGTGACGTGTTAGCTTCCTTGAGTAATCTGGAAGTCTTTTTTCTTTCTTTTTTTAAAAATAAAATAAAATATATATATATATTAAATATTCTATATTTGTATTATGATCCGACTAGATTTAGATAATTAGATTTGTGTACTATTGGGCTTATTCCGAAGGCAATCCTCTTAACATGACATTTCCATTCTAAAAGTAAAATCTGAAATCTCTAACTAAAAATAGATAAATTTCAATCATTTATCATAACATATTATTATTATTTATGGGGAAGGTTTCAAGCTATTTTTGTTTTTAGTTTTAAAAAATATTTGGCCCCAATGCCGGCCCATGCTGCGGAATTGGTATAGTTGGATTTTGTAGTTATTTGATGTTACAACTTACGTCTTACAACAATTGGATAAGGAAAAATTACTATTTCGTTTCAACAATTTTTTTTTGAAAAATATGGTTCTAAATTAAAATTACTTAGAATAAATAAAAATATCTTAAAGTTGAAATTAAAGAATTTATAATTTTTTATATATATATTAAAAGAAAAAGTAAGACAAAGAAATTGAATGAAAGAAGTATAATTAATCAGTATATCATAACATAATTGGTTATAAGTTATAACTAAATACATATCTCAATAAGGACACTTCATCAAGTTACAAGTATATGATTAGATCAACTCAAATAATCAGGGGCTCGAGAGGAAAAACAAAGGAGATTTTTCGAGGGTTAAAACAATAAAGAAACTACTAATTTGAAGTATATTTGACGATAGAAATTGTGGTATAGCATATTTGAAGAATCAAAGGAACTTTATTTGACCAAGAATTTTTCAAATATTTTGATTTGTATTACTTTAATCTAGTTTATAAATATGTAAAAAAATAAATAGAATAATTTTTTTTGAGTTTATATGTGATCTTAATATTCTGAATCAAATAACATAGATTAAAATGAAATTAATATTTTTTTTATTTTTGAATTAAACATAAATGTATCCACTATTAATGTTTTTGAAATAATCACACTCAAATGTGTAGCTTAGTGTGATCAATAAAGTGAGAGGAGGAAGAAGAATCATGAGATTTCAATAAAAATAAAAAGAAATTGTTAATTTCTCCTTATCTATTTAAGTCGACATTACAAGTATAAATTTTTTTTAAATAAAATCTTTAATATTTCCTTAAAGAAAACTTCCCTCACTCGTTTAAAATGCAGTGGCACAAATAGCTTGTAAATTATGATGATTTTACTTTCTAATTTAACTTTGTTTCTGAATTAATTATTTTCTTTTTATCATGTTAGATTGGTCCATTGTCCATACATTAGAAAACCAAGTCTTTTTTGTCCCATTTTTTTTAACTAATAAACTATTGAGGCAAATATCACATATTTGAAACTCGATAAACAATAAGTTGACTCATATTCTTTTCCACTTAGATATCATATTCTCGATAAATAATAAGTTAACTCATACATCTTTTTTTACTTAAATATCATATTTTTATATATAAAAGAATCAAATATAATGATATGCGTTTAACTCACACATCATATAATGTTCTCACCATTAGATCAAAGTCATATGAGCTTATTTGTATCACATTATCGTATGAATTTTATCAAAGAAATCATAAATACCTTTTAATATATTCTAGGTTTAAACCATCAAATTCGTAACCATGCTCATCTCCAAAAGACTTGTAAGCAGACTTTATTATTTCCCAAGAGCATATGTCATATAATTCCTCTTTTTTATTTGTATTTGATACCCGTTTCGAAATAAATTAAATTTAATGGGAGTCCAAAAACTTCATTTTAAGATAAAAGGCGCTATATCAAAAGTAATACTCCCTCGGTTTTAAATTAATTGAATTGTTGAGGTGTTTCACACCCTTTAAAAAAAGAAGATTAAGACATAAATTAGGCATAACTTTCCATTTTTACCCTTATTAATTAGTGTCAAATTTATGATTAAAATAACTAAACATTAATTAAGTAATTAATTACAATACTAACTAATGAAGGGTAAAATTGAAAGAACATTCTAAAAGTAATCTTGAATTTCAATAATTAAATTAATTTGAAATGGAGAGAGTACTAATTTCAATTCGAATTCGAAATCTCTAATGGATGGGATAAGTTGTGCCATAGTTGATATTTAAGGCCGGATAAAACGTATGAATATTCAGGTTAATGGTTGGAGTTGGACCCATGTTCCCCTTTGAACGGTGCTATGTCCTCTCTTTTGTTCTCTTCTTCTTCTTCTTCCAATTACTGCCTTCCATTTTCTCAACCATATCGAATCACTATCCTCTTTCATTACACCAGACGTAAACCACTTCGAACCCATTTCCTTCTCCTTTCTCTCTCCGCTACTTCATCCACAAAAGATGTCTGGAGAAAGACGCCGCCGCCGTTTTCGCCTTCCCAACACCGTCCGTACCGCCGGAATCCACAGTCAAACTCGTTCTTGGACCACAGCGTCGACATGGATGATTTGTTGTCTTCAATCGGACAGACCACTAATGAGCACGAACTGTTTGCATTAATGTCGCCTTACAAAGGTAGAAATCTTTCGATGCGGTTCATGGTCACGCTACTCTCACGTGAGTCTGATTGGCAGCGCTCGCTTGCTTTGCTTGATTGGATTAATGAAGTAGCTCTTTACACTCCCTCTGTGTTTGCGTACAATGTGGCATTGCGTAATGTACTACGGGAGAAGCAGTGGCAGCTTGCATATGGGCTGTTTGATGAAATGCGTCAAAGAGCTTTGTCACCTGATAGGTATACTTACTCCACTCTCATTACCTATTTTGGAAAAGAGGGCTTGTTTGATGATGCTTTATCTTGGCTTCAGAAAATGGAACAGGATCATGTGTCTGGTGATCTTGTTCTGTACTGTAATTTAATAGAATTGTCAAGAAAGCTGTGTGATTATACTAAGGCGATTTCTATTTTTTCTAGACTGAAAACATCAGGGATTACTCCTGATCTTGTTGCTTATAATACTATGATTAATGTTTTTGGAAAAGCAAAGCTTTTTCGCGAAGCTCAATTGTTGGTCAAAGAGATGAGGTCAGTAGGTGTTTTTCCGGATACAGTGAGTTACTCAACTCTCTTGACTATGTATGTCGAGAACCAAAAGTTTTTGGAGGCTCTATCTGTTTTCTCCGAGATGAATGAGGTGAAGTGCCCTCTTGATCTCACAACTTGTAATATAATGATTGATGTTTATGGACAGCTTGATATGGCCAAGGAAGCAGATAGATTGTTTTGGAGTATGAGGAAAATGGGAATTGAACCAAATGTTGTCAGCTACAATACTCTTCTGAGGGTTTATGGTGAGGCTGAGCTTTTCGGGGAAGCTATACATTTGTTTAGGTTGATGCAGAGGAAAAATATTGAACAAAATGTTGTCACTTACAACACCATGATTAAGATTTATGGAAAGACACTAGAGCATGAGAAAGCCAACAATCTTATTCAGGAAATGCAGAAAATAGGAATTGAGCCCAATGCTATTACCTACTCGACCATAATATCTATATGGGGTAAAGTGGGAAAACTAGATCGAGCTGCTATGTTATTCCAAAAACTGAGGAGTTCTGGAGTTGAAATTGATCAAGTTCTATACCAGACAATGATTGTAGCATATGAGAGAGCTGGTTTGGTTGCACATGCTAAACGTTTGTTGCATGAGTTGAAGCGCCCTGACAATATTCCTAGAGAAACTGCAATAATGATTCTTGCTGGATCTGGACGAATAGAGGAAGCTACATGGGTGTTCAGACAAGCTTTTGATGCTGGAGAATTGAAGGATATTGCAGTTTTTGAGTGTATGATAGAGTTATATTCCAGAAATAGGAAGTACACCAATCTCATTGAGGTATTCGAGAAGATGAGAGGAGCAGGATATTTTCCTAATTCTAATGTGATTGCTCTAGTCCTTAATGCTTATGGGAAGCTGCAGGAGTTTGAAAAGGCAGACATGGTATATAAAGAGATGCATGAAGAGGGATGTGTTTTCTCTGATGAAGTTCACTTTCAAATGCTTAGTCTTTATGGCGCTAGAAGGAATTACGAGATGGTTGAGACACTCTATAAGATGCTGGACTCTGATCCTAATGTTAACAAGAAAGAGTTGCATCTCGTTGTTGCTGGCATTTATGAAAAAGCAAACAGAGTGAATGATGCATCTCGAATTGTAAATCGGATGACTTATAGAGGAGCTATGTGATCTGAACTCTTGTATGCTTGAAAGTAAGTAGTATTTGTTGTTTCAGCTGTACATATTCTAATTTGTTAATTTGTGCCTTATAATAGATTGCGTTTGTTATAATATGAATGAAGAATTTAAGCTACATGACAGTTATTTCTCTAATTCGATGTAAATGTATAGTACAGTCTCTTCTAGTTATTTTTTCACCAAATCTGTCAGAATTTTTACCTAAATCAGTTTCATAAACCATACTCACTTGTTTGGTTACATATAAAAATTACTAAATCTTTGCAACACAAACTTAATCATGCTATGATTCATTGACCCTTTTAGTAGAGCAAATTTTATGCTAATGTTTTTATATATTGGAATGTAATATTATACATCTTTCTCAATAACAAGATATCACAATTCAAAAAAATGTTCAAGAACATTTTCTATTGATCTAAATTTACCCAGATTCAATGGTGCATTAAGAATCGGCAATGTTTATCTCTATATACTATAGGAACTAAGAAAAAGAAACATTACAAAAATATTGAATGAATCTATGTTTATTGATATGTTAATAGTCAATAATTTAACAATTAGAAGATATCATAAACATTAACTAAAAGAAACAACAAATAACTTTAAAGAAAAAAAGAAGAAGAAGAAGAAACAAGTTAAATACAAATAATTCTATCGGTCGAAATTAGGATATGTAGCGGTAGGATGTTGTTGTCTATAGAATTCAAGTTGAGACTGTACATCCTGAAGTTCTTGCAAAGTAATCTGTAATTGTTGGCGAAGATAAGAAATACACTCCACACATCCATAAACAGGGAACTTCTCCCTCATATCAGACTCGAAAATTATAGATTTCATAGCGTCTGATTTTTTATCTTCGTCTTTCAATTCGTCCAATATTTTCACCATGTTACGTACACCAAAGAGACGATGCGCATTTTGGAACTTTTTAGGTTGATTCGCTGGAAAATAAGGAGCTAAAACACATTCTGAAGTACATTTTCTTCTTTGATACTTGCATGCAGCACAAGATACTCGACTCATTCCCACTTTTTTTTACTGAGTTTTTTTTTTTCTTTCTAGAATAGATGAGAGAGGGACTTTTGATTTTCAAATTTCTCATATATCTTATCTTCAACAATAACTCATGTTGGAATATTTGAGAGGAGACTATTTTAACTTTCAAATTTGACATCAGGTACTATTTTATCTCAACAGAAAAACATTTTGAATTAGTTAAGCATAATTATCCAGCAAAGACCAAGTCAATATTCTGATATCATTTGTTTTCATCAAATACACTCAACTTTGTTTTACTACTCCACAATGACTCAAATATTACTGTAATATTTTACCTACACTCGATCAATCTTAAAAATAAATTCATTAAATTTTTCTGACATGAAATTTTCGCTTTAAACTAAATTTTAAAGGAATAAAAAGGTAGTCATTTTAATCATTTTAGTTCCAGTGTGTCTTATCAATAAAATTTAAATTCCTTTGAGTACAAAGTCACCTTAACTAGTGTTTTATCCACATTGGAGACTTCAAATTCAAATTTATTTGGGCTCTCAATAATACGGGTAAAAAGATAAAAATGAATACAAAATAGTAAACCGTAAATCCAAGTGTGAAACGTAGTACATGTTATACTGCTAGGGCTCGTTTGGTGTGAGGGATTAGAAATAATAGTGATGGGATAAAAAAAAAATTATGTTGTTTGGTTGGCAAGTCCGGGATAACTTATCCCGGGATTAATAATTAGTACCGGGATAAGTTATCCCTCCCCATGGGTGGTATAGTAATCCCGGGATAACTTATCCCGAGATAGAATAGGTAAATGACAAATATGTCCCTTTAAATCCTTTTTATACATCATTTTTTACATTTATGTATATTTACATTTTTTTTAATACCATGTATAATAATATTTACCACTCCTTATTTTTATGATAATTATACATATTTTTCTATTAAAAAATTATACTATATAAATATAATTTTTATTTATGAATTTATTTGACTAATTCTTAT